>JAMKCH010022531.1:0-26764 GCA_023653785.1 Ophioderma brevispina | reverse complement strand
CCATTTGACTAAGTTTCTGACTTCACAGCCCCTTAACACCTAATTATATCCTCACACACACTCAATTTTCTAAAAATGTCCACAGTTATATTAAAATTGGGAGGAGAAAATCCATATATTTTTGGACAAATTTCAAATTTCCCCCCCTTTAAAAATGCTTATGTTTTAAAATTGGGCTTTAGCTTTTGGCTAAAATATGAGCAGACATCCCTGCCCAACCCATATCTGATTTGGTGGCCCATATTACAGGATTTCTCTTAAAAAAAATATTCAATGCCTGAGCTTTCTGAATACAAATCCACCTGAAATGCTACATGGGCAGCAAACTTTGTTGTAACAAACATTCAGCTACTAAAATTAGATTTTCCAATATCTTTGGTTGCTTGTGATGTATACTTGTTTATTCTTTGAAATCACCCTCTAGCTTTAGATAACACAAGAAATCACAACTTAGTTGTTATTACTATTAATTATAAAACAAGGCTATGAACACCACTGTCAAGACCAAATCCAAATAGCCCTGACTAATTCATCTATTATTAATATATCACATTCCCGTTCAGGGGCTGTTTATGCTTACCTGGGAACCTCACACTGTAGCAACTACTAAAATAACCACACACTGGCTTGTGTTTAAGAAGCTCACCATACATACAAAATTAGAGTTATCATAACCATTCATGTATAAGCCTAACTTCGGGCTATTATAGTGCAGTAACACCTAAACTTCTGCGGCAAAATTTGGTGATGCCACCATAAACTTGACTATATCCTCTTGAGATATCATTGTTTTGTCCAACAAGTAGTCTGCTGCATAACTTGACTAGATGTCCTCTTTATAGACATGTTTATACTTTGATTAACCACCAAATAGGCGTGCCTCATACAGTGTAACTGATAATGTGGAAATAGTGTAGGCGCAAAGCAACGCAAGAGGCGCAGCGTATATATTATTTGCAAACGCTCAGTCCATTTTGGTTTACCTTTTTACGCACGTACCATACAACCGAATAATTCCCGCCTATTTTGGTGGTAATCCAAGTATAGGCAAATGTCAAGGTTGCCATCAGCCTGGAAAAAAAAAACGAATTTCCCGGCAAACCAGTCTTTATTTCCTGCGGGCATATGGGGCATACAGAACTAAGACAAGTTTTTTGATACTGTTGGATTGGTGATGGATGGATGATGGAATGGATTGGATGTATGATGGATGATGGATGGATGGATGGAATGGATGGAGGTGGATTAAGAAGGAATACATATTCCAAAATTAAATGGTTTCTGCTGAAGCCCCTCAAATACCCCCCCTTTAAGACAATAACTACATCAAAGAAATACATTCTGCGACACACAATTACACGAGTGTTACAATATACCTGATTCATGAAGTGTATAAGTTTTTTTGTTACTTTTAATTTAAAAGCAACAAAACTTACCAGTTTAAGGTGGTACTAGTATGAAACCACAGATTGTTTATGAGTCTAGTTTTGTGCAGCATGGCAGAATTATGGTCAGTACAGAGGATCTTTTTACTACAATTCTATAATTGCCAATGAACTTTGATTTGGCAGAGGAGGAATATCCTTGGACATATCAAGCAATACAGCTGATGATATAGTCAATGTAGGGTTAGTAAAACTTCGGGAACGCCAGATATTTTTAATGTTATAATAGTTTGTAGAAATCTGATTACATTGAAAAAAGTGGAATAGTGATTGTTGTTGTGTACATTATTCTTTGCTTCAATGAGATTTCCCATGAGTCATCAAGATTTCCCGGCAAGGAGCTTCCCATCTGCGGTTTTTCCAGGCCCGGTGGCTATAGTCAGGGGACAGATAGCAAGCCAAGGTGCATATGTCAAGGCTTGTCAAGCATGTGGCACAGACTGTGATGGTTTGAATGTGTAGAATGGGCGGGGCCTGTTCGAAGAAAATTTGATTTTTAATGTATCAAAAAATGCCTTATTTGAGTTCAGGTTTTAGACTCATGGACAAAAATCCGTAGTAAAATCGGTTTTAATAGTAAGTTAACTGTTCACAGATTATTAGCACCACCAACATTGTTCTGTAGTAGGTTAAATCCAAAGTTTTAAATCCGGTTTGTCCCGTGAATGGGGGTGGTGGAGTACCCACAACTAGCACAATCCCCCTTGTTCTGCACCGTCAAATTACGTCAGAGCGTATATGTTAGTTGCATTCTGTGTTCCCGACTTATACAATCAAAGTCTAATCAATGGATGTTTTGGTGTCAAAAATACCCCATGTAATGTACTGCTGCTGTGGCCTTGGGTATCCCCTTAGATGCGTATCAAGGTGTGCTAGATGGTTACACCAGCTCTTTTCAGCAAAGTCCAGGGGATTAAAGCATAGCAGGTCCTTTTAAATTCAAAATGGCTTGCCAAAACCTTAAAATCTTCACAAATATTTGAATTCAACTTTTTGGGATTGTATTAGCAGATAATATGGCTAGCCACAAACGTATCCCCAAATTTCATTTATTTCCATACATACGGCATCAGGCCACATTAATTTCTGATCAATGCTAATCCAAGGAAACATAATGGCAGCATGTTCACCAACCTAGCCAAAAGTATACCAGGGGGAATGTGCTTAAGACTGCTAGGTTCATATTACCTTAATTTGCCTACAAATTTTTACAAAACCCACACTTCAAATATTACAAAATGTCTGGAGAGATGGATTGATGTTCTAAAGATTGTGTCATGATACAGAATTTCGCTCAACAAATATCCAAAGCTAAAATTCAGTGACCTGTAAGGATATTCAGATGTTGTAAATGTTGTTTTAATCCCCCCCCAAAAAAATAACTGTTTTCCCACCATGGCAAACTGAATAACACTTATACCATAAATAATGACGCTATTAGGTAGTATAACTAAGAGAAAATTACAATCACTTCTTATTTATGGAAAATGTAATCAAGTAGGTGGAGATAGTTCCCTGTGATTTTTCACTCGGATATCAAGAGATCCACACAGTTTTACTATAGGAGTATTATGTCTGTAACTTAAAGCTTACCTGATACTTGTAGCTGTATAGTTGACACCCATATGGAGCACCTTGAACGTCATATTGGTCACTGCCATCTTTAGATCTTGATAAGCTTCTTCCACACTTATGACATCTTGAGTAAGACAAATGACAAAATAATGTTATCTTAGAGTAATCTATGGTAATTTTTAGAAGCAGGACAGTAATGTGATACATTTGGGGTTAGTAATATAGCAACTTTCTATAAATATACTTTGTATATTGCGAGAAACAAATTAGTCCGCCTATTCTTCATAAATCTAAAAATGTAAATGGTTTGGTTAAGGATCTTTTGAAATCAACATTCATGACATTGACAGAGAACATTCAACGCATAATATAATATACATGAACATCCTTACATGCTCGTATACATTCACAAGTAACATGCATTAAAGGTGCATTTCATGATTCTAACACTTTTTTTATTTATGGTTCACTAGATATTATTGAGAAAAGCTTATTCCCAAAATTTCAGTAGATACTGATCTTGTGGTTTGATCTTGTGGTTTGATGTTATGAGCAATACTTGTATCACAGGTTCCTATTGTACTGCTGTAATGTACTGTAATTTCTGTCCATTTACGGAGAGAGAATACTAATTGAGAATTGTGAATTTCTTACAAATACGTCCGAAATTGCAAGTAAGATTGGGTACACATGCATTACTAAAGCTAACGGTTCAGATGATACAAAAATTGCACCTTTTTTGAGTAAGTTGGGGACGAGGCTGTGGATCATGAAATGCCCCTTTAAGCAAGTAATGGACACTTATTTAGTCATTGCAAGCAAACAAACGAGGAAATCGGATTTTTAAAAGGTCTGTCCATTGTTGAGTGATGCATTGTTGGTGACATATATAACAAATTAGATCCATGTCAACATTTTTCATGCCGATTCCAAATATTGTGACAAAAATATGTAATTTGTCATTTTTGGAAAAAATAAAACTTATAAATTTTTTTTTTGTTTGCTTGTATCCACAAGTCATTGGTAATGGCTTGTGGTGGTGTCAGGATTTATTCAGCTAGTGTGCTGATCCGGGGCCGCGTGTATCCATGATACGGACGCTCCTAACATGTAAAAATAACTTATAAAAATGTTGACCTCTGAGCAGCTAGAAGTGCCTGCAGAGTCTAAAGTGTTAAAAAAACAACCAAACACAAAACAGAAAATAATTAAAAACATATTTCTGCCTTCTGCTAATTGTAATACCCCACTTCCTGAAATGTCTGTTCCTTTGTTTAGCAAAATCCTAATCTTGATAACCTAAACTTTCCAAAACCCATCTCTAAATATCCTCAACTTATAATACTGACCGAAGAATTCTAATACAAGGTGTTCAATTTGTCAGTTTTGTTTTACGTCAAATTTTGCTCTCACTAGAAGGCAGATGTTGCTCACACTTTGCAGTACAATGTTGAAAATATCCACAAATGTCAACATATCACCAAGACGAATTTTATGAGCTTGGCAACTTGTGGTATTGATTACATGCAACACAGCACATACTTCCCCTACAATGCGTGACAGGAGGAACATTAGTGAACGTGAGCGGGATGAAAACAATGTTTGAATATCGGAATCAATCAGCGGATCCTGACAGGTGCAAATAGAGGCTGCTATTCAATAACCTGACTTGGAGGAAAATGTAGTACTTGGTTGGATTTCAGATGAGGATGGGCATGTTAATTAATCTTTGCTTAAAGAAACAATACTCCCCAATTAGCTCATGGGTCTGGGAGACAGCAACTTGCCCGAGGAAATATAACCAGATTGCTCGGTCAATGGAAGGGTTGTACTCATAAAACGCATGCACATGAGAAAGCACCGCCTTATCATGTGGTACCCACTCAGTACTATTTTTTCTGGTGTAAAACAGCAGACTGCTCCATTAAAACAGCTCAAGGGTCATGTATACAGAAATGGCAGACAACATATTTCAACAGCTTTGAATGTGAATACATAATGCTGATAATGGCTCTTACGTCCGGCTTTTTGCGGGTAAAACTATCAATCACAAGATTTGATTCTCCAAAGCTAGGAATAGAGGGGAATATTCTTGGTTCTGTTTGAAGAGCTTTTCAATTTGTACCAACATCATCCATTTAATATTTAACAAGTACTTCCCGAAGAGAGAATGGACCTCTTAGTTTTGGAAGCTTTACAGCATTCCCTGGAATGAATGTGTCATCTCTCATCCCAGTTTGCAAATGAGGTCAAAGGTCGCATGGGGTATTTGAGGTCAATATTTGTACATCCCAAATAAGTCTTAGGCCAGTGGGTCTACTGAATGAGCATGAAGTTAAGCAGTCAATGCATAAGAGTAGGAGTCAGTAGGTACAGGGTTAACATTTTACCACACACACACACACACACACACACACTAATTAGGTTAACATTTTACAACACACACAGAAACACATACTAACCAGGTTAACATTTTACCACATACACAGTCACACATGCTGTGCTGTTGTTTGGGCTCCATTTAATATTTCCTTTATTCAAAGGCTTGAGAAATTTCAAAGAAAGAACCTCGGGTGCGAATTTAAGGAAATGTCTTTGGTCTGATCATGGTCAACGTGTTACGTATCTTGATAGGTTGTCTGATTTTGGCCTTATGAAAGTTGATGACTTGTTTAAGTTTCAAAGGCTGCAATTTTGCTTCCGACTTCTCAACGGCATGGGTCCAACCTCTTTCATGGATTTCTTTCGTCGAAGTGTTGTGAATGGAAATAGATTTCTGCACTGGCGTGCACGGACTAATTCTTTTCTCAATTCTGTATTTGTTGCCTTCCCTAGACTATGGGAAAGTATCCCTGTTGATATCCGTAATGCTGATTCTTTATATTCAATTCAAGTCATTATGTAAGCAGCATTTTCTTATTAACTGATGTTTATCCACTTGCTTATTCATCTGCCAATGTATTTTATGCTATATTTGTGTATGCATGTATATCTTTATTTTGCACAGGAAAGAAATCTACATCATTGTGTTTGGGCTGTGTAGCCCATTTTTCTTTCCGAGTTAACTATTTTGCCTCATGCCTTTAATGAGTAACTCAAATAAATAATTATATTACAAACAACCGTGTAACATTTGAAACACAAAACGCACACATACTAACCAGGTTAACATTTTACCACAATATACAATCACACCTATAAACAAGGTTAACATTTTACCACACACAGGACCCACATACTAACCAGGGTTAAACATTTTACCACACACACAGTCACACAACATTACTAACAAGGCTTAACATTTTACCATGCCCAGGCACATGTTACTAACAAGGTTTAACGAGTTTACCACCATACACACATTACTAACAAGGTTAAATTTTACCACACACACAGCCACACATAACTAACAGCTAAACATTATTACTACAGTCACAAATACTACCAGGTTAACATTTTCCACAAACACCACCTCAGACATTACATACTAACAATGGTTAACATGTTACCACACACACACGGACACACATACAACAGGGTAACATTTTACCACACAAAGGTACACATCTAAAAGGTTAACAGGTTTCCACACCCACAGACCACACATACTAACAAGGTAAACAGCTTACCACACACAACAGGACACACATTACTAACAAGGCTAACATATTTTACAGTCACAAATACAACAAGGGTATGGTTAACATATTCCACCCACCACACACAATCAGACATAATACTAACAAGGTTAAGTTTAACATTTTACCACACACACACAGACACACTATACTAAAAAGGTTAACATTTTTACCCACACACACACCACACAAACACCACAAACACACCCACACACACACACACCCACACCTAAAAAGTTTAAATATTTACCACAACAGATACACATACTAACAGGTTAAATATTTTCCACAAACACACAGACATACCATACTACAAGGTTAACATTACCCCACACACAGACATACATACTAACAAGGTTAACATTTTTTCCTGTGCATAAATCCTCGCCGAGTGAGTGAGTGAGTGAGTGAGTGAGTGAGTGAGTGAGTGAGTGAGTGAGTGAGTGAGTGAGTGAGTGAGTGAGTGAGTGAGTGAGTGAGTGAGTGAGGGAGAGAGGGAGAGAGTTTAGAATACATATTGATATTTCATTATTTTTTAGGTCTACTCATTAGAGAGAAAATAGGAACAGTATTACAATAGGAACTATATTTGAGTTTGAGGAATTGTTATGAGAAAAAAAATACATCGCGGTCCCCCGGACCGCGAGTGTCATTTGCCCTCGCGGTTTGTGAATAGGGCCAAAGGTCAAATGAGGTTACCAAGGTCACATGAGGTCACCAACATGTCACCTTACCCCGCCCCCTCCTTTCCACCAAGTTACATCATCGTAGCCCCTACGGAACTCATACGGCATGCAATATATTAAGGGTTAATATTTTGACCACAGAAACACACACACGCACACAGAGATACGACCAGAGTAATCCCTATGTGCCTTCAGCAATTCTTGCAGATGACACAAAAACAGAAATATACTGGAATGCAGAGGAGGAGAGGTTATAAGAAAAGGGGAAAAAGAAAAAACTTTGAGTATATGAGTTGCAGGTGCAAAATTTACGAGGTAGAAAATGTGAACTACATCAAAGACAGGACCTTGATCACTTTTATTTTTTTATTATTCATACAGTTTACATGGTTTAGGCCTACTCATCAAATACAAGTGCGACCAATATGCCAAAACAGTTGCAAAGCACCGATATGGGTGTTTGTTTCGCGGGTGGGGTGGTGCTGTTGCCATACATAATGTGTCACCTCTTGATTGAGTGCTTAGTTTCAGTGACTGCTCCCGTTTCTCAGCTTGCGGGTACCCATGATTCATGCGGGTATCCCGTTTATTGGTTTAACACACACCAAAAAAAAAACTTCCAAAATAAATTCTAAATTTTTACATGTTATCAAGCAATATTTCTTATTTCGAAAGCACCCAAGTTGAAGAATCAACTCCACTCCCAGGATGAGGATGTATGTGGACCATGGGAACACCCAGACCAGCCCACAGTCAAAGCACCCAAATCGGTTTGTGGTTGGTATTCTGTATTACTGTTATCAACTTTGATTCATTCAGTCTTGGCTGCCATCGTCTGAATAAACATCACATCAGTCAATTTCCTTTGCAGAAGAGTATGCACCAAGGTTGACATGTTCACCAAAAATATATTCTTCAACAGCTATGTTTAGGGATAGCCTCAAAATTACTTCCAAAACAAATTTGTTTCACTTTAATACAATCTCCAATATAATTCACATAATAAATTATGGGAATGTTACAAAAGTTGTTAGGATGAAGCTGGATGAGGTTATAACCTTGATCGATGACGACATTGTCCAAACCAAGTCATTCAAAGTCATCTTGTGTGTTAATGGGAACCAGGAAAGTGTTCCACTTATGTAGAATGTACTTGTGGTGGCGAGTGTATCACAGAAGATACCATTATTAAATTTTGCTACTTTCAAAATAACTTTTTACTAAAACTAGAATTTCGCACTTCTCGGCTTTCGCGCTCACTATATTCAAAGAATATAAGCTATGGGCTGCTGCGTATTTGTACACAAGCAATTTATGCACACAAACAATTAAAATAACTTCAAAATTTTACAGACAAACGCATACACACGCATGCACAATGGAATGCAAAGTGGTCCTGCAAGGTATAGTTGGCAGCCCACACAAAAAAAAAAAACCACCTATTTCAAACAGAAATCAAAACACAGTATCAGCTTTTGAACTATGTCAGTATTTTAGAAGTTTCTTGACACTCTTATTTACTTTCCCTCTAATATGTTAATATTCTTGACACATTCACTTAACTGATCTCACATTTTTTTCTTGACACACTCCCCTACTTTGCATCTTATATGCTAACTTTTTGACACATTCCCTAAACTTTGAATCTCATATGCTGAATTTCATAAACACTTCTTTACTTACTTTCCCTCTAAATAGCCAAGTTTCTTGACACAATCCCTTGACTTTGAATATCACACAAATTTCTTAACATGCACCCTTACTAACATCGCATCTCATAATAATAATACCAACATGTGATTGTTTTTTTTTTTACACCTTCCGAAGAATTCAAACCGCTGTTGCCTATTATTATCACACTGCCATCAGGAAATTGTCCCAGTACAATCATTTCGCTTCATCTAGGCCAGCAGCTGGCCAAGTGCACAATCCTATCAGCACTTAAGACTGTAATATTCCCCATAATAGCTCCCCAGATTTTTCGCTTGGGTCAAAGAGGCAATTGAGATTAAGTATGTTGCCCAGGGACACAAACACATTAACTACAGCAGGAATCAAACTTATGATTGACAATGATTTTATGATTATGAGTCCTGTGCTCATCTGTTGAGCCACACATGCTCTCATTTATAAATGCTAAATTTTTGGACACTCTCTCTTACTTACTTTGCATCTCACATGCCACTTACTTTGCTTACAATAAGTGAAGTGTTTGTACTGCTAATTTTAGCACTTCCACTTGATCAAACTCATTCAGATTGCTTTTGTGTCTTGTTTACTTACTTTCATTCCCCATTTCCTCATCTGCTTTGGTTATGTCAAAGTTCACTATCACAGCCATTTGTTCTTCTCCAACTTCTAGGCTTACTACTTGATTTCTAAAAAGAATCAAAGAATAAATAGTATTAAAAAAAAATCTTTTTGTAATTTTTGATTTGGTCTTTCCGGTGAGATATTTTCCCAGCAGAGTGTTCGATAGCAGAGTGAGGGTAATTTTCTATTGGTTTAAGCATTTGTGAAAATAGCCAAAGTCAGTGATGCAAGTGAAATTGGCTTGGTAGCGATCACTCACGGGTCAATATAGCAATGCATTGTGGATTGACCCCGGGAAAGATAGCACAATTAAATTATGTCTTCCCTTTAGGTTGTTGATTCACAATATTTTGCCCAAAATCTCACATCGATTTAGCGCCGAACATTATGCAAGAACACAGCGAGCACAGTGTATTTTAATGGTACTTGCAGTCGTTTCACTGCTCCATGCATCAACCACCGCATGTGTTGTTGATCTAAATTGTAAACCAAGCCGTTGCTTCATTGACCCAGCCAATTTCCAGTTTCTCTACTGTATTTGCACCGATCCTTCCAATAGAAGGATTTTTGCCAGGGAGAAATTCCCTGGTAAATAGTAAGAAATACCGGAGGTCATTTTCTATTAAATAGCTCAATAGAAAAATGCCTATAGACATACAATTGTGTCATGAACCTTGAAGGCATATTGCCATTTTCCACTATAGTCCATTTCTCCACCTCCGTGCAGTGAAGTCATGACTTTGACGCAGCTTTTACGCACGCGTCAAGATATGCCATCTTTGTTCGCGCGTGTAAAAACGCCGTCCCTTTAAGCCATCGCGCACGATTGACTGGTGCGTCCATCAAAACTCGTGCTGACGTCACTGCACGGAGGTAGGGATATGGAGTATAATCCACAAGGATTTATTGACATAAAATTAAACCAAGGTCCATGTTTGGAATGCATCATTCTCAATGTATATTCCTGTTTAATAGTAACACGCATATTAACACACAATTCTTGTAATATCTTAACAATGTCTTGTAAATGTGCCCTGGCTAATTGCTTATTCAAATATTTCATTAACATCTTGCACGTTCCAGTGAGTGTGAACATGTATTTTTATTATATTTTTAGAGTTCTCTTAAGCTGTTAATAGTTATCACTCTTATGCTTACCAAAACTCCATTAAAATAGCAATTGCCAAAATTGAAATTTTATTTAGATAACAATTTAAAACTATCTTGTCTTAAGGTATTTTAACTTTGACAGCTGTAATTAATAGTCAATGAAGGCAATGAAGTTAAGATTTATGAGCAAATTTACACTAGAGAAAAGTCAATTGAATTTGATATTTTTTTTCTGAATTATGGCAGAGGATTATCCTAAGTGTTTACACTGTGTGTGCGTGTGTTTGACTTGCATGCATGTGAGTGTGTGCATGCATGAGTGTGTGCCTGCATGTGTGTGTGCCGGGTGTTAAGGGGGGCATGAAAGTAAATTATTCTGTGCATCCTTCTAGAAGAAGTCAGGATGTTTTTTTCTTACTTCATAAGTTGAGTAGTTTATCACACACAGTTGGTCCCGACATTGGTCTGAACACGACTTGCGTTTTCTGGTCATCGACCCTGTAATATTACAATTCACCAATCCCTTGTTGATGCTCACACACAGGTGTGTGCAACAGTACTGGACAAGGGAGCTAGATAGGAGATAAGATAGACAAATTTGAATTATTGGTAAAGAAGGGATGTTTCACCATCACATGTCCATGCACATTGGCATTTCTCAACAGAAGTTCATAACAAGCTGGTCCTTGAACAAGGAAGTCTTTCCCCCACGTTGTGATCGGAAGGAATGGGAAATGCAAACAAACCAACAATGACCTATTTTGACCCCATTTGACCCGTATATGACCTATGACCTCAACCTCCTTAAGGTTACCCCTCCCTCCTACCCACTGATCACTGTAACCTGGAATGGTTCGAATTAAAGAGATACTTTAGTACAATGGGAAGTTTTAACGAAAAAGCCCCCCCAGATATACATACAGAAATAGTGATTTGAGTAAGTAAGTTACTGCGGGACAAGACACAAAACAATGGCGGTTCTCGAACCACAAAGTGTCGCCTGGTTGCGCTGCTCACTTGATTTATGATAAAGTTTGGCAAATGATGATTAGAAAGAGAACAAATGCACTGGATGAGAAGTGTTACAAAGGTCACATGGGGTCCCAAAGGTCACATGAGAGGTCACCAGGTCACATGAGGTCACCAAGGTCAACAAAGTCACTATGGTTCACACAGCCCCACATGAGGTCACCAAGGTCACACAAGGTCACCAAGGTCACATGAGGTCACCAAGGTCACATGAGGTCACCAAGGTCACATGAGGTCACCAAGGTCACATGAGGTCACCAAGGTCACACAAGGTCACCAAGGTCACATGAGGTCACCAAGGTCACATGAGGTCACCAAGGTCACATGAGGTCACCAAGGTCACATGAGGTCACCAAGGTCACATGAGGTCACCAAGGTCACATGAGGTCACCAAGGTCACATGAGGTCACCAAGGTCACATGAGGTCACCAAGGTCACACAAGGTCACCAAGGTCACATGAGGTCACCAAGGTCACATGAGGTCACCAAGGTCACATGAGGTCACCAAGGTCACACAAGGTCACCAAGGTCACATGAGGTCACCAAGGTCACACAAGGTCACCAAGGTCACATGAGGTCACCAAGGTCACATGAGGTCACCAAGGTCACATGAGGTCACCAAGGTCACATGAGGTCACCAAGGTCACATGAGGTCACCAAGGTCACATGAGGTCACCAAGGTCACATGAGGTCACCAAGGTCACATGAGGTCACAAGGTCACACAAGGTCACCAAGGTCACACAAGGTCACCAAGGTCACATGAGGTCACCAAGGTCACACAAGGTCACCAAGGTCACATGAGGTCACCAAGGTCACACAAGGTCACCAAGGTCACACAAGGTCACCAAGGTCACATGAGGTCACCAAGGTCACATGAGGTCACCAAGGTCACACAAGGTCACCAAGGTCACACAAGGTCACCAAGGTCACATGACGTCCACCCCGCAACTCAACGATGCACCCCACCCTTCCCCAATTCACCCTTACCTCAAACACACACCACCCCCCAACCCCACCCCAGTGCACACACCACCCGACTCCTCCAGACGCACCCCACCCCACCCCTCCCCAACCACAACCCACTTCGCCACTAATCCACCCCACCCTCCACCCTCTCCAACACCCCACCCTGCCCCTCTCCAACACCCCACCCTTCCCCCTCCATATGATTCACACACAAGATGTATGTATGGTTATAGTAGTTTGCTGTAGCAAAGGAATTTTGCATTCCGATGTATCATTTTAGCGATTCAGCAATTACGGCATATTTAATTAGCTCATTTGCATAGATAAGCCGCATGTATCAGGAAGTTTCAAATGGCAAGGAAGATGCGCACTATAATGGTTTTCGTGCAGTGAAGGAATTTTGCATATCCGATGTACTGTATTGTTTCAAAAACTATTAGCGATTACCGATGTGATTTTGAATATAATCAGCTTCCATTTGCATATTGCAATTTGTCCGAAATATGCCCAACATCTAATCAGGTCAAGAACTCCTTTTCTTTAAAAAAACCCGCTTCCTTCCACCCAAGTACATCATTATACGCCTTACAGAAATCCAGATAACTTGCACACAATTCTTGCGGGCGGAAAGATAAGAATTATCATTTTGAAAACCGGCTAAATAGCTAATTAATATTCATGAATATGCAAATAATGCAGCCAAAAGCTACACATAATATTCTGGCACCTCACTCTATCACCCTACAATGTGTGAGTAGTTAAAGTGGGAGGAGCGGTGTTTAGCCAGCAGAGCCTTTCAAAAAAAAGGTTTACCGAAATGTCTGAAAAATATGCACAATAACGCTAATATTATTCATGAATATGCAAATAATGCAGCCAAAAGCTACACATAATATTCTGGCACCTCACTCTATCATCCTATCAAGTTTGAAGTAATCGGGGATAGCGTTTAGCCTGCAGAGCATTTTTAAAAAAAATGTTGTTCTAACCGAAGTCCTACGGTACGGAACATACGGTGAGGACGGACGGAACACACAAAATTTGGCTTAGTATGTGCCTCCATGAACATTTGTTCATGCGACACAATATATGCAAATAATGCAGCCAAAAAGCTACACACTAATATTCATGGCACTCACTCTATCACCCTACCAAGTTTGAATAAATTGGGATAGCGTTTACCAGCAGAGCATTTCAAAAGGTTAACCGAAATGTCCTGAAAAATATGCAAATAATTTTAATTCACTTTCATAATATCAAATAATTCAGCCAAAGCTACACATAATACAGTGTGCACCTCAACTCTATCATCCTATCAAGTTTGAAGTATCGGGAGAGAGCGTTTAGCCTGCAGAGCATTTTTTTACAAAGGTTAACCGAGTCAATCATACGGACGGAACCTACGGACGGACATACGGACGCACAAAATTTGGACTAGTAATGTGCCTCATGAACCTTCGTTCAGGCGACACACTAACACTACTAGTAAAAAATGTCAAGACAATTATTCACGTTTTAATATTGCCTACTATTCTTTAAATATTTTATTCATATTTAATGGGTATAAGCTCTCCTCCCCCCTAAATAATACACATGTCCATAATAAAACATTGCTTTTCTTCTCAATTAGTCAAAAGTGCAGATACTTGGTTCTTCATAGTTTGTGTAATTTATTAGCCAAAGTGTATATACTTTGTTCTTCATAGTTGTTGTAATTGATTAGCAAAACGTGAGATACTTTGTTCTTCATAGTTGTTTGAATTGATTTGAGCCAAACTGTAGATACTTTGTTCTTCAGAGTTGTTGTAATTGATTAGCCAAAAGTGTAGAACTTTGTTCTTCAGAGTTATTGTAATTGATTAGCCAAACGTGTAGATACTTTGTTCTTCATAGTTGTTGTACTTGATTAGCCGAAAGTGTAAGATACTTTGTTCTCAGAGTTTGTTGTACTTTATTAGCCAAAAGTTTAGATACTTTGGTCTTCAGGAGTTGTTGTAATTGGTTAGTCCAAGTTTAGATACTTTGTTCTTCATAGTTAGTTGTAATTGATTAGCCAAAGTGTATATACTTTGTTCTTCAGAGTTGTTTGTAATTGATTAGCCAACATGTAGATACTCTTGTTCTTCCAGAGTTTGTTGAATGTTAGCCAAAAGTCTAGATACTTTTTCTTTTCTTCAGATTCAGGCCAAAAGTGTAGATACTTTGTTCTTCAGAGTTGTTGTAATTGACTGTTATGGAAATTTCCACATATGCAGATCTTTTAAACATTCTCCCACCTCAAAGATTTGGTTAAAATGTCTGGACCCATCGTTAAACTATCTAAAGCTTTCATTCTCTTGGCCTACATCCTCTGTTGAGCCAGTTGAAGTTTTTCTAACAATGCGGTTTTGGGTGCAAGAAATCGCATTTTGGTGTCTGAATTTTGATCGAATTTGGTCTGAAATTGAAGTTGCAAACAATATATTAATTACTCATTGTTGTTGTTTAAAATTTAAACCATGTGGCCTAAATTCAGACATTTCCAAATTACCGAGTGAATTATAACACAATTGTAGTAATCCTCTTGTCTTCCCGTCCCCTATAAGACCTTTAAAGGAACTGGTTCCATAACTTTAAATTTTTCAAACCCACTTTCCGAGGAAGCTAACTCTTGAACTATATGAATTGTTCATCATAAATTCATACACTCTGCATACTTACGCCTATACAGCAGCAAATCAGTGCAAACGTTACAAATATGTGAACCCCTATGTGTGAGTGGAATTGAAAATGTCAGTTGATTCTGCATAAGTTGTTTTCAAAGACGTGTGCGTCGCGCAGGCCTGATCTTTTTTCTTCTTTTTTTAATCACCATGATAATTATATTTTAAACGACTGGTTACCCACCCTAATTAAGGCAATTCTTTGTTTTTCTGCTGTCAGTGTATGAAATTAGGTTAATAACTGAGCGCTAAATTTTTGAAGCTAGTCCATGCACTCGCTCCTGCAGAGCTCCATGCTTAGCGCATCAAAATCTCAGTGCGCGTGCAATTGATTTGTCCCATTTTTCCTCGCACTAGTACATGCAGTTATTAACCTATAATAACACTACACCTCCTCTCATTATATAAATATTCCACATGCTCTTCTGTATGAATGAAACCGGCCACTTACTTGTGCTGTGATTGAGTGGTTGGTTGGTGGTGATGAGGATGTGGTTGGGCAACATGGCTCTACTAAATCCAGGATGGAGGATCTATTACCACAGATCCTTTTAAAGGACGGACACATCACTCTTCCATCGTATCCTGGAATCTGAATGGTACCGAAATATGCATTCAACATCAAAGCAATAATGTCTGAATTACTTCATTGCAACTTCAAAAACAAGGAGAAGTAGTGATGCCAGAGGGAAAATTTCTCCCTATTTTTTTTCTTTCCCCCATCAAGCCAGAAGAAAAAAAAATATTTGGTAATAAATAATTGATTTGGGGCCACAATTGGTTAAAAAACCCAAATTTAGGATAATTTGCCCCCTCCCAAATTTCACTTTTTTCCAAAAAAATGTAACTTTGCCCCTCGTTTGAGGTTCTCGAACCTCTAGTCTCACCTGACGACTAGGTATCACCTCCAAACTCATCCATTTGGTTTGAATTAAAGGCATCTTTTTGATATGGCAACTATTTCTTGATATTTTATGTATATTCTTAATTCTCAATTGCTATACATCCTCAAAAGCTGCCCCAGATGTGCAACGGTGAGTTGCGGTCCAAGTTCAAGATGTACAAATTTGGTGTTCAACAAAAGTGAAGAAAATGTGCAGTTAAAAATGCCAAGTTGGATTCCCCAAACAGGTGAGAGACATAATTTGGCTGTAGAAGTGCCGAGCATACGGCTGGTATGATGGTGGCATGACTGCTATACTGTAGATGTTCCAAAGTGGGATTACACAGGCGCTAATGAATAGTTGCTAGGATTGATAATTGGTGATGACTTGGTGTAGACATATTTGACCCCTTACTTTTCATCCCATTACAATTCCAGAAAGTCTGCCTTAAAACTTCACCAAGTTTCGTAAACCTATCGTTAATCGTGGAAAATATTTTTCCAATTTTTTTTTAATGTCTTATTTTACCACCCAAGGTGATCCATTGAGCTCATGTGTTGAACACTTTAATAGATATTCCCCTATAAGATCATTTCAACCCATTTGTAATGTCCTTCCCATTCAAGTGGAAAATATAAGTTTTAGATTTTTTTGCAAATTGATTCATTTGATCTTGAGCTCATAGAACTGCGCAGATGCTATTGAAAAGAGTACAGGATCATCCCAGGTCTTTTACTTGCTATCACCTCAAGGCACTAGAGTTCCTATCCTACCTGCATCACATGGGAAGGGTTGTCCCCTTAATCCAGCAATGGTCAACCACCAATGATCTGAGGGCCAGATCTGGCCCATGGGTCGCCTACTGAGAAAACCCCCTGTACTAGGAAGTATACCGCACTGTAGTTCTGAGAATATTGAGCAAGATTATGTAAACTTGCACCAACATGCCACAAACCCTATGAGCTTGTTTATTCATTTTAGTTTTTGTCTGTCTGTCTGTCTGTCTAACCTGTGTACATGTCTCTATTTTAAATGCAACTCACCGAGCTACGGTTTCCATTTGGGCACAATGTCCATGATCCATTACCCACCCTTGACTTCATAAAGTTCTGAGGTTGATTACATTTATTAGGTAGCATCGACCACAGCGTGGTAAACATGGATCACCTCCCTGAAAGAAATATAAATTAGCTAAGATAAAGAGTGTTCACATAGACTTCTGTCATACAGCAGAGGTGTTTTGAACCAATCCCCTAATGCTTCAATATGCCTATATACTAATACTGTACACACATTTCATAATCACTAATAAGGGCTAAAATCAGAATTTTCCTGAGGTGAATTTTCCAAACTGTTTGCATTGGTGGAATGTAATCAATACCAATACACCCCTTTGGTCATACGATAATCCCAACAACTCCTTTGGTGAAGCAACATGGCCTCTTATCAACAAGGATTCATTCAAATTTGGTTCAATCTGTTGTGGCTGCTTTCCCGTATTCAATCACTTCAAGATTTGATCATAATTTCCATGAGAAAAAGTTTTCTATTACACATTTTCATTTATGTACATCTCACCAATCCAACACCAACACAACTTCTTTTTTGTTCTCACATATAACATCCGGTACGTCAGGTGTGTTAAACCTTAACACTTGAGATGCTCAAGTGATTGAGATCTCGTCAATACATGTCAGGTATTATAAAATTACTGCCTTTTTGTGCATTAGAGGTGTTAAGAGTGTTACAAAAAACACCAAACAAGCCACAACCTGAGGTTGAGATTACTAACTCACATCTGCGTCGGGACTGAAATTTCTTCTCCATTTTTCTCTTGTTGGAAGCTCTTCTGATGTTGTCCACTGAACCTGACCGCTGTCAATTCAGAGGAACGAGGTGACTATTTCAGTAAAGCGCATCTTTTGGGATATAAAAGTAAAAGGTGCAAACACTCATTTTTACTCCCAAGGTCAGTTATTACGACTTTATATTGTGCACTCATGCAACAAAATGAAAGTATATTTTTTTGCTCATTGTTTTTGGTGTACCAAATCAAAGATACATTTAACTACAAAATGAGCTTGTGATAATCTATGTGGTGTGATCAGCATATGAGTCTAAAAAGTTGGTCAATATCAAATTTTACTTTTCCCCATGTAACTGCATACAACATTTACAAAGCTAAAATTTTGCAGAAAACCCCCATTGAAATTGACCAATTAATTTCCAATTATATCATCAGTTGAAGGGTGGCAACAACAATAGGAAACAAGACACTTTCCTTTGTTTGGCCATATCTCAAAATCATTTTTGCGTTTTACGAACTAATGTTAGCTATGCAGATCACATCACATAATGCATTCACATTGATCTTGTATTTAACAGCGTACTGTAATAGACCAGATGGTCATCATGCATAAACAACTATTCACAAAACCCACAAGTGTGCCAAACACAAAAGAGTCCAAAATCATATAATTTGAGCCTTTTTCTCCATAAATAACTAATTCCTTGTAGTTTGGAAGCAAATTTGAACCACTACTGTTCTATTTGTGCATTTAGCACAAATAGCACAACACCAGTATCATACCGATTGTTCCGCTAAGGTAGAAGAGCCATTCCTCCAGGAAATCATTGCTGGAACATGTGCCTTTGTCTCTATGTAGATAGTGGCAACCAGATGAACTACTGTGGGTGTTCAAATATGGTAACCGCCTTCTTTAATGTTAACATTCATTGACACAAAAATTAATACATGTATAACCTAAATCCAAATACACTCCTTTGTTGCAAACTTACAGCATTTCTCCAATGTTTCACTTACAACTTGGCAAGTGCAATGGTTTATGTATTGTTGTTATGGTGCCGTTATGGTGCACTGTGATCCACAGGAACAATATTAAAGTATGAGGGGGAGGATTGGCAGTTTCCTTTTAAAAAAAACCATGCATGAGAACTTAAGGCAATTGATGTAAAAAAAAAAATTTTCCTCCGGATTTTTTTTTATTTTGGGCCAAATTTCCTGAAATCCGGAAATTTCTGGAAGTTTGTCATGTTTTTTTTTTGTGTGTGTGTAATTTTTGTTGGTTGTTTTTGATTGTTTTTACTTGTATTACTAGAAGACCTCTGACTGTTCTGTGGTAACAGACATCATGTGAGGAGGCCAATAATAGCATCCCTGGTCTGCCCCATGGTATGTTTCCTCTGCAATAGAGTCATAGTTGACTTTAATAATACCACCCGAGTCCTTCAATACGCCAGTGCATGCTGTCTAAGAAAGTCTGATGTGGCTGCCAGGACAAAATCAAATCAAAACAAAAACTCAACTAAATCTTGCACATCAGTATATAAAAATACAGCATGTTAAAACTTGCAAGATCCCCCTAGTGGGGGAATACACCCAATGGATCAAAGGTCATGTAGGGGTCACTGGTAGTCAATCTGTCCTGGACCAATGGTTCTTTTAGCCAGGTATAAAGTTAAAGTTAATTCAGTCAATCTGTTTAAGTGCAAACAGGACATGAACTTGTTAAAAGAAATTTTAGATAGCAGACTGAATGCACAAAGATATTGGTCAAGGTATGAGTTTTCAAAATATTATTAAAACTCACAGTGAGACAATATCTTTGTGTATCATGCAAAAATAATCCATCTGATGTAAAAATATGTTTTTCAAATTTACAATCTTACTTGCTGTATCCACAAGTGCTCAAGTCCAGGGGAAGCACTAGGTTTTAAAACCAGAAGTTCTGAAATCCCCTTAACCCCCCTCCCCCCAAAAAATATGGTGGCTCAAACCCAAAATCACAAAATCAGGCAGATCCAAGGAGTCAATATTTTTCCCAATGAGAGCAATCAAGATCCTTTTCATTTAATTTACAGGATATTTTTTTGGGTGTACGGGGATGGGGTGGGGATGGAGGAGCTACTTTTATTTGTCAATCTATTTTGCTCTCAGATTGAAACAGATCACCAAACCTTTGAAGTCTTTACTATATAAGTATATAAGTAGGTAAGCCTTGTTCAAAGTTGCTCTTGAAAACAATACAATACACATGGAAATGAAAAGTATGATTTTACATGAATGTTTTGTCTGAAATTAAAACTCATAGAATTTTTTTTCAAATAAAAGACAAGGATTTCTGTAAGTTTGAAGAGACATCCTGCTGAAATCAAAACGGTGTAGTTGTAAGGTATAACACTGTAAACATGCCAGCATGCCCGCATGCAGAGGGGTGCAGTCAAACCCTCTTATATAATTCCACAAAAGGGGCCAAAGGTCCCCTCTTTGTTTATTTTTTTGTTAAAAATTTAGAAGATTTGACAAGAAAGTCCACCTTTTGGTGATGAGATATTCAAAAAGAGCACCAAAAAAAGGACCATCTTTAGGGGATTAGCTGCACTTTTACAAAAACAGGTCCACTTTATTATGTCCTGCACCCCCTAAATAAATCCTGCATGCAGCCCTGCGTGCCAGTAATGGCATGTGCCAATTTTGTACCTTGCCAATGGTAGGAGCCATAATGGAGCCACTCATGAATCTGCTTTCCCAATGTGATGAGTAGACACAGGAACCAGTTGGCTGCAATAAATAAATAAAAAAGTTATCTTATTTAAGAAAGATAGCAAAGGGTAGAATTGATGCCTAATCTACCCATTCATTAAGGATAGCACTGGGCTCTTGACACAAAGTAACCTTTGCATACATACACATACTTGTCCCTGCAACCTTTAGCAAAGATACACACATTAAAAGGAGAAAACTAAACTATATTTTTGTTGATTTATGTTACAAAGCATTTATTGTTCCAATTACATCAGCTAAAAATATAGCGTTCACTGGAACTTATCAGGGGTGTGAGAGGCCATGGACAAAAAAACGGGGACAAGGGGGAAAAAGAGGAAAAAAGGAGTAAAACTGCCAAAAACAGGCTGAAAATCAAAGAAAAAGCTAAAATTTTGGCACTAAAAAATTTCAAAAACAAGGAAATCCTCTTAAACAAGGAGATTTCACACCCCTGACTTATGTATTGCCTGCAGTAATGGTTTGTGAATGGGGTTAAAGGTCATGGGTCATTAGAGGTCAATCTGCACACACACCCCATATGAACCTCTGGCCAGTATGTCTCCCGATTATTCATTTAATCAGTTAATGCATACACGAATGAGCCCAATAAGTGCGGCAATTTGCAAATGGAGTCAAAGGCAGAGCTGCCAACATTAAGATTTTGGAATCAGGGAGATTTGATTGTAATCAGGGAGATTTTTTTTAATTTTAGTGATCGTTCTACAGTGTAACAGTTAGATCCTCAAGAGGGATCCAGTTCAGGGATTTTGTTGTCTTAAAGATCAATTATTGAAAGCCTCCCCATTTAAGAAACTGTCAGTAGTCCATTTGGACTTTTTTTTAAAGAATGACATAAAAAAGTTGAAGTACATGTCATCTTTAAAGGCTCATAACTTGAAAACCGAGCCACCTACATATATGAACTGCATAATGAGATAGAGCTCTTTTTTTTTTTTAAATAAAGCTTTCCTTAAAAAAAATTGACAGAGCTCTGCCATCTGACAGCCCCTGTTTAAGGAACTGTTTGGTAGGAACTAAGTCCACATGAAGATTTTTTTCCAAAAGACTTTTAGATAAGGATAGTTAAAAGTCAACTTTAAAGGTTCAGAACTTGAAAATGGAGCCACCTACATACCTTATGAACAGCATTATGAGATGGAGCTCTTTAAAATAAAGCTTTCCTGAACAAAATTGACAGAGCTCTGCCATCTGATAGACCATTTATTGGGTGACTTTATCAGCTAACTTTTTTTGGTAATTTTTGAACACTCTTGGTTTTTACAATTTTGCTCCAGTATCGTTGAGAGGGGGAAGGGTCAAAGGAGTTATGTGCCTAGGGGGCCCATACAAAAAAAATTACAGGACCTGTAAAAATTGAATAAACCAGGTGTTTGTGTCCTTATGGTAAAAGGGGGCCCATAATGCAATGATTCCCCCAGGGCCATACATTTTTATCAGAGGCCCTGTTTTACTGGAAAGGAATCCACATTGTGCTTGGACTAAATCTAGCCCATTTTCTTTGCCAAATTACATTTGTAAATCATATGCTTTGAAATACAAAAAAAATATAGCATGGCCTTGTTCTCGAATTACTGCAACTCATTTTATGGGTAATGACCTAATTTCATCCCACAGTCCAAAGAGTAAATTACAAGCACACAGAATACAAATCTTTCACTTTGACTGTCTCAATCCTAAATCACAATGCTACTCTTGCTTACCTTATTCTCCAGTGGTCCTCCCAGATACTCATCAGATTGGCAACCAAACTGTCTTGGTCAATCCTAAATCACAATGCTACTCTTGCTTACCTTATTCTCCAGTGGTCCTCCCAGATACTCATCAGATTGGCAACCAAACTGTCTTGGTCAATCTTAAATCACAATGATACTCTTGCTTACCTTATTCTCCAGTGGTCCTCCCAGATACTCATCAGATTGGCAACCAAACTGTTTCCTTGATTTTTCTTGAACAGCAGGCGTTATCAATCTATACTGGTCGTGGTTGTCAAGTATGTGAACCAGGCCTCTGTCACGACAACCTGTATCAGAATCTGGGGACACAAACCTAGTCATATGAGGAAGTTGTCACCACAAAAAGCTGTCCAATTGGTAATATCTTTTACAGGTTAAAACATACATTGAAGACCTATGACCTGGGCATATCCTACAAATTGTTGGTGGTATTACATAGTGATGTATGGTCAATTTTGTTATATTTGGCCATTTACAACAAAAAATATTGCTAACTTCACCTTTTGTGTTTTTGCAAAGTGAAGTATAGTACCTGTGCCACTAAGTTTAAAGGTGCAATGAGATTTCACATATCAGGTGTCCCTAAAAAAAATTTTGCCCTGATGTAAAGCTTTTCATAGAAAATATCGCCATCTGAAAGGATTAACATGAGAAATTTCGTATAGGAGCAAATATGAAATTCAGCCTATGTTTTGTATTGAAATATAAGCAAATCCAAATTGCCATTTCTCTCTTTTAAAACATTTCTGTAGCAAAATACAAGGTAAGAAATCTATTGAGTGTCTAATCCATATGAAATTACTATTATGACACAATATTTGTGTGCCTCAAAATCTCTCGTTACACCTTTAATAGGATACAGGAAATTAAAAAAAGTATTAATACCGACGAATAGTGTGTACACCACTTTATCATAGCAAAATGTCATAACAGGCAATCTCAAAAACTATAATTTCGGTAACATTGTAGCTTATATTTTATGCACTTTAATGCTTTAATTTCACTTCAAAATATGTAAAAAAGTAATTAAACTACAATTTCTATAAAATTAATTTGAAATCAAAGCAAAATTTTAGCAACACTCATGAAAAACTGATAACGCTTTCCGACACTTGTTTTGCACCAACTACTTAAGTATTACGCTACAGTCACATATAGTTGCCACTTATTTTACAATTAGTAATAGTATTACCTAAGTATGAAGATGAACAGTCTTTAAACTGGCCAAAGAGTTTACAGGAAAATCCCAAGACATGGAAGATTTCATGGACTGCAAGCTGTGAAAAAAAAAATATAAGAGTTCCTAAAATATTCAAACATCTTGAACTCATCGTGTGAGTGCAAGAAGGACATAAGTGCAATAGCTGCCATTGTCAGAAATTCCCATTAAATACAATATTATGCCAAGTCTTTGGGCCAGTGGCTCTTGAAATGGCTCTTCAGGCAACAGTCACCTGAAGAACCATTTTAAGAACCACTGACTCAAGGAAATATAAATTAAGAATCATCTTAATACATGGCACACCGATGTACCACATGGCAGCTATTGCACTTACGACTTCTTGCACTCATATGAAGAACTATCTTTTGCTCAGAACTTATTCAACCCCTTGAGTACTGTTTGCTGACTGGTCACAATAGAACTTATGTAATTTTTTAGCTAATTGGTAATAATGGTAAGAATTGTATTAGGGATGGAGAGGTCAACAACTTGAATATTTGGATGCAGTTTTTTCAACTAGCTATTGAGATTATGGGGCTTACAAATCGTGTTTTTAGATTTCACTTCAAAATGGACTGAAATATCGGTGTGAAACTTTACAGATGGGGTTTTGGGGTGAATGCCATTCTATTAATACAAATATACTTAAATTGGGTCATCCCCCTTTAAGTGCAGCTAGGATATAGAATAGGCATATTCTTTGCTAACAGTGCACACTTACCACAATGAATCTATCTTCATCATAGGTTCCATCTCGAAGGTGATCCGGGCAGAAATTGACAACACCAGCAATGGGGCGGTCATTCTGATCCTGTTTGCAGGCAGCGGCATATGCTACAATTTCCTGCCAGAAAAGAACAAGAGCATATCTTTGTCTTGCATGGAAATCATACAAAGTAGAAGAGCAAGATTTAGCACCGTGTCTATGTTATCACAGACCTTTGACCGATTCCCACAAACAATTTTTCATGTTTGTTCATCATATTCTGTTGAATTTGAAGCTTATGCCGTTGGAAATAATTCTGAAGTTGGCTCTAGGAATACCCAGCAAACATTGGTAATGGCTGAGGCTACCATGCTATGCCCACAAAAAGGGAACTTTTGCCCTTTTTGTGGAATTGGGGGAATCCGATAAAGACAAATTCAAACATCACCCAAATTGGACTTACAGGTTTTCTGGCACATTGTGGTGTGTGTTGCTAACATAGAGTACTGTGTACTGTCTTTGGGTATCCTGCATCAATTGCTGTAGTATTGAGTAGGTTGTCCTGTTGAGAATCATGGTCATCGTACCCCCAGAACCTTGCAGGTGATCATCCGGTATCTGTAACAAAAGTAGGAACAGATGATATGCAGTCACCAGCCTGAAGGACCATTGAAATTATTTGGCTTTTGCTATAATCCATGTTTCTATTTGTGCCTTCAAGAACCGTCAAGTGTCCCATGTGTCACACCTGTTGCACACATGCTACATGTTTCTTTATCAGGGGTCGGCATAAAAAATTTGTCATAATTTATTTAGTGCCATTTCTAGGTAGACACCAATTCTGACTTCTCTACTACAGGATAGGGCATTACCGGAAATTCAATCCCATCCGTCAAAATTACTATGTTTTAAATCACTTGCACAAATGACGAGTTAAATCCAAATGATTCTCAATTGCCCGTTCATTGCGTTACAAGTCAAGTACCCTCAAAAATTTGCCCTTTAAGTTCACATGTCAATCTTATATCAACGGCTTTTCAGATGGTTCCATCTACATAAAAAAATGAACATTTTACTACATTTCTAACTAGAATTTCGCGGTTCTCGTCTTTCGCGCTCGCGATATTCAGAGAATATAAGCTGTGGCTGCTCCAATGACCTTGACCTTGGCATATGACCTTGACCTCATCAACATATGAGGGGGCCCATCTCTTGGTGCACCATGACACAAGTTTTTGGGTCCAATTGAACTTCAACTTTTCAATTGAGGTCAATTTTACATTTTTAGCCTATTTTTCAACTTGACCTCACATGACCTTTGACCTTTGGCATATACCTTTACCTTGCATATGACCTTTGAGACCTCATCAACATATGGAAGGGATCCCTGAATGCACCTATGACACAATTGGTTGGTTCCAATTGAACTTCAACTTTTCAATGAGGTCAATTTAAAAAAAATTACATTAAAAAAAAAAAAAAAAACATACATACACATACACGCACAACAAAAGCAAAGTGGTCCTGCCAGGTATAGCTGGCAGCCTACAACTGGCGGTCCCCACAAAAAACATGACAGAAAGCAGATAGATATACATTCTTATACCACACCAGTCACACATGCCATGTGTTTGTAATTCATTTTCCAACTCATCACACAACTGGAACTATATTCCATTTCTCTACCTCTGTCATGATATCATGCCCTTCACAACACGGCTTTATTGGCGTCCTCAATATGCCGCTTTCTCCATGCGTGTAAAAAACTGGCACTTTAACACTTAACCGGACTTCATGCTTACCCAGATTCACTTCAACGGTTCCATTGTTTTAGTGGCAGTAAGTTGAACCATTTGCTCAAAGCTATCGAGACATAGCAATTCTGATTGGAGCCTGCTCTAGATTTCTAGCCAGAGTTTCTCGCCTCGAAAGGCCGCACCTGCATATCATCCCTTCTGACCATCGCAGTTTTGCCGACGGCAGGTCAGTAATTGCCAATCTTTACACAGAATACTAAAGTCCCTGGTGTGCGAGGTCCAATAATTTGCCTAGCACGTGTCCCAGTTAAGGGTTAAAGTCAACACCAGCAGCTACTTGGCAAACCAGCTAATCCATACACTGATGTCACACAAACCGGGGTAGGGAAATGGGAGTTAACAAACTTGC
>JAMKCH010022530.1:0-65880 GCA_023653785.1 Ophioderma brevispina | reverse complement strand
TAGTGACAAACTATCAAATAAACAGATTTTGTACCGTATATAGTAATTAGGAGCAATAGGTACACGACAAAGGGTTTCCGGAATTTGATTGATAATGATAATAATACATAACCATACTAGTACTTTTATATTTGATTAGAGTTGCAATAAATATGCATCATCATAAAGTCAAATAAAAAAATTTAACCGAGACATCGGGAGATGAGAGGCCAAACACCTGCTAATTGAGCCAATCACAATGTGAGGCACGCGGACAACCCCCAGGTGGTATTGTCACTGTCAACAGCCGCTTGTCGTTCCCAGGGCCCGTTTTAAATCCTGCGACAAAAAAATAAGTAGTCACATGCATGGGTTGGCTAAGTGTCTCTTACGCGCATACGGCACGTGCGAGAGCAGTGCGAGTATACAAGAACCATGTTTTTTGAATAATGTTTGTGGCGGATTACTTCCCCCGACCTCGGGGGAGATTGGCGAAGTTTTCCCTACAGATTCGGAGGTCAACGGATATGCGGTTTTTGAAGAGTCTAGTGAAATTTCAGTTGCTTACGTTTCATTACGGGACGAGGGAGGGTCTATTCGGGGGGCGACACCGATATATATAATCCGACTAGGATTGTAACTCAAGGTCTGTACATGACTTTCTGCCCAAAGTGCTATTATTTTTTTTCCAAAAAGAACACCGTTTGTATTATGGTCTACAAGTCAAAAGTTTACCTTTTCCCTTATGATTCAAAAACCGACGTACGAGGTGACGATAATCGGTTGTTTTTTTTCCAATGTAGGGATTACGTACGTCAGTTTTTTACGGAATGGGTACACGAAGCAAAATAATAAACCAATTCAATGCCCCGTCTGATGACGTCATCAAAACTTTATTTTTTCCAAAAATTGGCTGTGTTATCCCAAAGAAAATGCCTTTTAAGATTCAAAATCTGTATATTGGTTCTTTAATAATTAATATCAAATTGTCCCCGCATGAATGTGAAAAGATGGGCTCCATAAGTATACAAAAAACTGCAAAAACATAGTCAGCCGGCTAAATAAACTTCATGGAATGAATGAGCAGACGGATCCCCGTTAGCATGCTTACAGCCACTTGCGCGCTGATGCGGGGGTTGGTTATGCGTCTAGCTTGCTTCTTGAAATTGCACACTTTTCTGCTATAAAGGGGACAGAATTGCATCTTTGAAAAAGTATCCTGCAAAATTTCTGTTGTTTAAACGGTTAAAATACCGGCATCCTGCCTTTTGCCGGATCTACCGGTAAATAACAACAACCCTAAAGAAAATTTGCCGTTATGATTGAAGAGAAAGTTTGATGTTTATCGAATGTGTTTGTGTGAAGAAGAAGAAGAAAAAAACTTTTGAAAAACACTTTTAAAAAAAAAAAAAAAAAAACTCTTAAATACAGTAAATTTACTTTCTACCGATGTACAGTATTTTAACGGTAGAATAATGGCAGCTGGGATTCCGGTATTTCTACGTTAAAAACGGTATTTTTTCTACCAGTTGTAACTTAGAACCCTTTTTGGTCTCTTAGATATATGTTGCACTCTCTGGTTCTTTTGCCCTTAAAGATTTAAATAGACATACCTTCCTTTGGCGTTGCTCATGTATTTTGAAAATAGTTTTAGGGACCCTTTTTGGTTCTAAAAATTATAATGGTTGACTCATCAAATGATAGTTACACAGAAAAACCTTTCATTATTTGCCAGCTTATAAAATGAAGAAAGAGTGTATTTGTTCGTTTCGCAAGTATATACTTTCAGGTTAATTTAAAAAATACAAATAAGTCCATTGCATTTGACGGCCAAAGAAAAACAAAATATGTGTCAAAATTAACAATCATTTATAACAGTGCACGTGTAAAATTATGAATATTACTAGGCCTAACCGTTTTGGATCCAATAAACTCTTGAATAAAACCAAGTATTGATGCGTGAGGAGTCAACTGGATTGAGTGCCCTATTCTTAGCCGTTGTAGCCGGACTATGAGTACGGGGACTATAATTACTTTACACAGGGTTTGCGCACACATTTCTGTTAGAAATAAAAGAGAAAAAAAACGTACAATGAGAGAAAATCAATGACAAGTTCTCGAAATGACATATGGGTAAATATAAAATCCGTCGTTGTGGATATGTTTTCTAAGTTACAGCTAGAACGGGGAGTTACCGATAGAAATGATGGCAGCTAGAGGTACACGGAAGGGTCGTGCGAAGTTTTGAAGGGTTGTTTGAAGGTTTCATAGAGTATGTAACTTTGCCATACGATCCCAAACCCCTTTCCTTGTCCCAGTAGAAGTTTAAATCCAAGCTGGATTATGATGGACTTCTATTTGGGGAACCCCAAGATTAGTTATGAGGTGGGGACCATGACTGGATTTAAGCACAGTTTTCGATTTTTTTTCCCCAAGTTAATCTACGTGTCTTTGAGACTCTTTTAGCTTCTCTGCAGGTGACAGAACTTTGTTTGATAATTTATAGAAACCTCTCCAGAGAAGCTATAAAAAGAAAAAAAGTTTGGTATATGTAAAATGAAAGTTACAATTCTTCAAAGAACATGCAAACAAGTTCTTGAAAAGTGACATTATATCTTCCGGTTCTTTGGAGCCATTTGGTATTAGGTTTCCGTACAGGTTGTCCCAGATAACCTGGAGCGCAACTTATTTTGGCCCAGATAACCTGAGCGCAACTTATTTTGCCAGATACCTGAGCGCAATTATTTTATTTTGGCCCAGATAACCTGAGAGCAACTATTTTGGCCCAGATAACCTGAGCGCAACTTATTTTGCCCAGATTAACCTGAGCTCAACTTATTTTGGGCGGGCTATTCCACTTTTTAAAACCATATCTCATAGCGTTTTTAGTGAGTGATGATCAAGTTCACCTTGGTAAACCGATACATTGAGACAAGGATCTTAGGTGGGTACAATATGGGAAGGTCAACAGTCATTCTGGGGTCACTTATCCCTTTGTATACACTTATATTTCAATATAACGTAGGCTTAATTATCCTATTCGTACTATAGTAATTAGAAATATCATAATTTTGTACCAAAGAAATAATTCTCATTTTAATCCTTTGAGATGGGGATATTTTTGATAAAAAAAAAGCTTTACATCCGGGCTTTATACATCAGTGCAAATATCAACATTTTCACTTTTTTTAGGAACAACTGGGTTTTTTTTAATCTCTCGTTGCACCTTTAAACTGGGATGAATATAAAAAGCTCCGAACAAGTGCAGAGGGCTTTCAAAGTCCAATACCCGGAGAGAAGAGTCCCAAATTAGTCCAAGATAAATAGAAGATGCTCATCAGGTTAAATACCAACTTGGTTGATAGCAGGCCTTTCTTTCCACAAGGCGACTCTCTTAAAACCCTTAGAGGCCGTTTCAAGGGGTTGAGCTTCGCTTAAGAAACTTTCTCTCTGGATTTAAGGCAGTTAGCAGAACAGTATCGTAACCAGCAGTGGGGCAGGGGCCATATAATACTTGGCAGCTACGCTCTTGCATGCTACACTACGGCCCGGCACTACGGCGGATGTCTGGTGGTGCAGTTCCTGCTAGGATGTATAAGTTCTCTACATTTCAGTAGCACAGGCCTCAGTGCAAGTGCCGTCGATCTTGGAGTATGTGGGCAAGCACCCCCATCTTTTGTTCCAGTGAGTTTGTTGAAGATGTTATTTCGTGAACATTATTACTTTACTCTTCGTCTTCTTGATGTGGATCTTATAAGAGAGAGTGCGGTCCAAGGTAGACAGGATTATCACAGTGATCCAGGGGTGTTCCAGACTAGGTTACTTAAAAAGCTGACGTTTGGCTTCACGGTTGCGTAGATGGAAAGCTCTTGAATGGATTTGCACGTAGGTGATTTTCCTCATAATAAAAAGTGAGTTCATCCAAAGCTTTGGAGAGTCTCTCTTCGGCATCTATGAAGTCTGGCATCTTGTGCGCTAATTTCGAAGATCGTTGATAGGATAACACGGCAGGTTCCTGGGTTGGTCGTTGGTATGGATGTTGAACAGAAGCGGTACTAGCACGCTCCTTGGGGTAGTTCATTTATCTTTTTATTTATTATTTGATGACATACACTTTTTGTATCAGTGGCACACGCCTACCCGGCGGTGCGTTCAGAAATAACAAATGCACAGTGCAATAAAAATGTTACAATACAGGAAAAGACGGCCAATTAATTGTAAACAAGGAAAATAAAAATGGCCTTATAAAAGATGAAAAATATGTACAATAAACCAAATATTACAAAATTATAAACACAAATTCACAAGGTACTGGCAGAAGAACATTAACCACTTGTGGCCTGTTCTTTTATAATTGATGACCTCAAAGACCATGCACGCTTGAGGTAGCTTCTACAAAAAATATCAAAATAACCATAGTCATTTTCTAGTGGGCTTCCCATGATGAGACACATTTTTAAGTCAAAATCACCCGCCATGTAAGCATGCCATAAATCATGGAGTCCGTTCTCCAAGAGATTACGTTCGAGTTTATACAACTCGTCCACTCTAACATCATTAAGACCACTACATAAAAACAGAAAAGTGACGCAAATCCTCTGTACCATTGTTACAGATGGAGCATGTATCGACTAATCTGACCAAGAGTGGATTCTACCATTAAGTGGGAGGTTTGTTTGAAGTTCCTTGAACTTGAGACTTGCCCCATAAAAATCTGACCTTATCAAGAAGGTAGTTTTCACGCGGTAACTCTATTCTTGAAAATAGGCAATAATCAGTCAGAGACGATTTAGAATTCGTAATAGATTAACCCAATGTACTCGTACAGATTGTCGTGAATTGCCTTTAAAACAAACATGTCTACCCCAATTCGGAGTTATGATGAAGAGAATTGGTAAAGATGACTTAGTTACAACGTTCAAAGTTGATCTTACAGCAGTCATCCATTTAAAACTTCTTGAGAATAATCTCGCTGTCTATCGTATGGAGCGTGTTGAATAGCAGTTTGGGCCATCGAGGCAATTCCATGCAATTAAGACGCGCGAAGTTGCGAAGTGTAAGTAATTTACCTTTGTATAATTATGCTGTGATGCAATGCTGCAAGCATAATCACCATACAATGCCGCCGATTGGAGAATTGCGGGAAAGCTTTTATTAAAATGTATCAGCCATGTGAGACTGCAGATTCTTCAATGCGCTTATAGCCTCTGAGCTACGTCCACACCGCACTGGGTCGTAATTGATACATGGAAGTTGCACAGTGCGCCAGAGGAATATCGCCATATAGTACATAGTAAACTCTATTAAAATCCATCCTGGCCCATCTAATATGGACTTAATATAGCCAATACGTATATTCCCCTTTTTCTAATTTCTGAGACGTGCGTATGGTCCGAAAGATTATTAGAAAAGTGCACCCCAAGAATTATTTATAAGAATCACACGTTCTTTATAGTACTATTACCCTAGTTCCAAAGATTGTTTAAGTTTTCTTGAATTTTTCCCTATCACCATTACATTCGACCCTTTCTCATAGTTAAAATATAGACTTCAAATGCGAGAAAGATCGAGGCAATATCCAACATTTTCTGTAGATGATATATTTGTCTTTAGCAATTTAATTACAACATCATCTGCCCAGAAGAGGCAGCTTATGGGACACCACAAACATTGATACCTGATATTGCATTATTTAGTAAGAGCTTAGCAAGTTCATTTCTATAAACACAGAATTAAAATTGGAGTGATTGACGGGACACAGCCTGTTTCACCCCTTCATCCACATCAAAAAAAAAGTCTTGTGTCTATATCACCAAAATTAACCTTTGCCTGTACATTTTATACATGCTATCAATTAGCTTCCAAGCATTCCTCTTATCCCCAGCTTCCAAGGCACAGAAAGGAGACCATCCCTCCAACCGGGTCAAATGCTTCGGAAATCACGGAAAGCCAGGAAGGTTGACTGATTAGCGGCCGATATGGGGCAGCGATACTTTAAGCGGAAAGATATGGTCTTCAAGCTTGATACTTCCTGATACCTCCCTGAATTTCGGTACGAGCATTGTGACTTTTCGATATAAAATATGGAAATCCTATTGGCAAACAATACGGGTGAAGATTTTGACACACAAGGATGTTAGTGTAATACCTCTATAATATTAAGATCCTTCTTATCCCCTTTCTTAAAAATCGGCACAATAACACCCTTATCAATTCCTTTGTGCAGAGTTATTAAACTAATTAAATTCTTAAACATATGAAACAAGGGAATTTGCAAGTTCATCACACATTTTTGATGAGCGTCATTAGAAATTGAATCTATACCCGGTGCCTTATTGTTCTTAGCTTTACAGATGGATTCTTTAATGTCATCTAGTGTAAAATCGATGTTTTTCGACCTAGTGTCTGCAGGTTCTTGGTCCTTGCCATCGAGAGACAACATCGACAGTGTGGAAGTGCTATGAAAACAGGCACTGTTGTAGAAGTAACATCAATGTCTGCTGACAACAACATCGAATTGCTCACCATTGAGCTCAGCTCTGTCATATTCATCAATCTACAAATCTCCATCAGTAGATTTCAAGACGAACACCTCATACCAGAACAAGCAGGTTTCCGGCCAGGCAAATCAACAACAAGCCAAGTACCTAACTCAACGCATCGAGGATGGTTTCGAGAAAGGTTCATTCTTGAGCCTATGCCATCATCGGCTCTTCTTCGCTGAACAAGAACATCCTGTTTGCAAACAATCCTATGATGAGCTCAGTCAAGCGGATGTCCTTGCTTGATGAGTATAAGCATCTGTGAGAACAGTGTGCATATGCCTGAGAGATCGACGAACACGACTCCGGTCACTAAACCCTTCTCCAAACAATCCCGAGCGTGGTTAGGTACTTGGCTTGTGTGTTGATTTGCCCTGGCCGGAAACTGCTTGTTCTGGATGAGGTGTTCGTCTTGAAATCTACTGATGGAGATTTGTAGATTGATGAATATGACAGAGCTGAGCTCAATGGTGAGCAATTCGATGTTGTTGTCAGCAGCAGACCAGACATGATGTTACTTCTACAACAGTGCCTGTTTTCATAGCACTTCCACACTGTCGATGTTGTCTCTCGATGGCAAGGACCAAGAACCTGCAGACACTAGGACGTAAGACATCGCATTGGAGATTATTACACGTTTTCTCCAAATCGGTTGAATTGGTTTTTGACCTCTTATTTGACCTCGTCTTATCCTAATATGAACACTAAAGCAAACGCCTAAACGGAGAAAACTAAAAAAAATCAAAAAGTGTAAAGCTGCAATCGAATATTTAAAAATGGAATCATAGCCCCGTCAAAATGAGTTGCAGGTTTTCTGGGACACTATAATATGGTTTGTTCAACATGTTCAATGAATAGGTATGGGGAAGCGTCCACACGTGCACATGTGCACAGGTTTATGGTAGAGTTTCGCATAACAAAATTATTATCTGGACTAGGCCGACCAAGAGCTCTATAGGCCGACCTGTCATTAACAATATCAACGTGGTGGTTTGGAAGCTGTTGGATATAGCTTTCATTGAGCTCATCACGAGGGGCTTAACGTCATAGTCGGCATTGATCTCTACATAATGTGACCTTTGCCTTCTATGGATTGATATTATGTTGACGGATATGTTGCTCTCCAAAACATGATGATGCAAATAGCAAATATCTGAACTTAAAGGTGGGTGACCGGATTCAATTTGATCTATAAACTGTCTCCAAAATTTGACAAATTTTTTAAATTTGGTGTGCTCCATGCTGACTAATCTGTTTCAGAGTGAAAAACCAATTGTCATGACCATGTCTGCATGGAAGGCATGTCTAGTTATGTCTCTGGGCAAGACATCTCTACACATGTGCACTACCAGATATAGTCTTTCTGATTGGCTCAGTACAGGACACCAACAGGCGATAACCCTTGAGTAAGTAACCAATCAAAATAGTGCTTCTTTAATCTCTGTGTAACCATATCCACCACTACTCTCTCTGATCTGCTCCTTACATGATATTATACCTTGCCAGCGGACCAAAATAGTGCCAGAAGCCGAGAGATAGGCAGGTAGTGACAAGGGGGTTAAAATGTCCGTTTTTAAATATAATTTTGGACTCCTTAAATTGAAATATTCCGTAATTTTCCCTTTTAAATACATCTTCTTTCCCTAACGCAAAAAATGGATATATTACGATAGGCGTAAATCCGCCCAGAACTCCAGCCCACAACACTGTAGCTTACAATACTGACAGTAAAATACCATAATTCACAGACTTTTCTTTATATTAAACCTGAAATTGCAGAAATAACAGTAAAAATATCTTGATTAATGTTTTCAGTCATCAAGTAGTAGTAAATAATTGATGGGCTATTATCAAATACTGGAACAGGCTGAAGCCAGATAAAAGGTAAGAATCTATTGAGTGTCTAATCTAGGCATATCAAACCCCAATTATCAATAGCACCAGTATTTGCTCATTATTCAGTTGCCTACTTTGCCTACTATTTAGAGGAGATCTCGACAGCGAACCCACTGGGTATTCGCATTGGTGCAGTGAAGGTCCCCATTCAAGTCACCAGCGGGCCCGGGCCACTTGCTGGGTTAATTCAAGTACTAAAATTCTGGATTTGATTTGTATAAGAAACTATTAATTAAAAAAGGAATCCCGCTCTCCCCGTGGTTCAGTCATTTGATGGCAACGGACCATGAGTCCACCCCGTCCTTTGGATGGGGACGTTTAAAGCCAGTGGGTCCCATGTAGCGGCATACAGAAGAATTAAGCCTGTATCTATAATCGGCAGGCAGTTTCGAAAGAGTAGGGTGGAAACCCCGGGCTGTCCAAAGTCGTCATAGATCCCTGGGCATCATTGGAAAACAGTGTTCTGAACACTGAATGATTTAACCTGGCTAAATAAGACAAAAATAAAAAATAAATTAAAAAAAATCCCCACCAATCAGTAGCTTGAAATTTAGGCCATAGGCCTACTGAATTGTGCCAACTTTATGATTCCCTTTTGTTTGGCCTATAATACGCGGTCATTGCGCCATTACTGTACATGCATAGTTATCAAAGAAAAATTATTGACACTTATATCAAACACGTGTGCGTGACTGAGAGGTGGTTTTCACATTTTTCACATTTTTGGATATGCATGTACTCCATGGAAAATACAAGGGCACCGAATTCGCCGTTCGCGTAAACATCCCAGATCATATGATTTGCCTGACAAATAGCGCCCTCATGAAACATTCAACTTTGGTTCGGTAAAAAACAATAATGAGGAACATCTTTATGTCGGGATGTACAGTGTGTCGGATGTGTTTAAAAACTTTAAAATCCCACAACAAGGACGTTTTATAGACGTTTTCCCAAACCTTTGTTGTAAACAGTCTTTTAACATTAACATTTTTAACATTTTACATTTTTGGGGGAGGTAAATTTTATGTACATTGTTTGCTACTGATATTTATATTAGAGAAACTATTATCTTTGAAAGAAGCTCAAATATGTGGGGACTAAACGCGATATGTTTTAAAGTTGTATAGTACCCAAATAACAGCACTGACAGTAAAGCAGTGGCGCAGCCGGGTGGGTTGCAAAGGGGGGGGGGGCGGTAGAGGCCCAGAGTGCCCCCGGGGAGTGCCCCCTCTGAAAAAAAAATCTGAGGGGAAATCGGGAAATAAAACGGATATCATGTTAAATTCAGCACCTTTTCGGCTTCTTTCCTGCGACCGGGAAATTCATTTTGCTTGTTATCGGAAATTTGTTGCACCTAACGGGGAAAATGCCCCCTTGAACCACGGGCTGGCTACGCGCCTGCAGTAAACGGAAAAATTCTCACTGACATTCAGGATTGAACGTGCGACCGTCCGATCGCCTAGTCTGGGTTTTTTCTCAGAACCATGCTCTCGTCACATACAAACACTAAACAGGTTGAATATCAACACCGTCTTATTCATTTAATTTTACATGTTTAGCCCATGAGTTATACTATAATAATTCCATGTTTAGACCAACCATAACCCGATGTTTAACGTCTGATCACCGTGGTTTTTTATTCTAACGCCGTAGTAAATGCCATCTCGGAAGAAAAAAGTTTGATGTTGTTTTTCACGTAACACGTGGGACTTACATTGTAGGCCTGACCATGAGGATAACCCCAAACTCTCTTAATTCCAAGATTGAAATTTCAATCTTATCGCGTGTACCCTCACCAAAACGAGACAGCTGGAAGGTCATTCTTGTGGATGAAATAGTTTAATTGTAATTCTATTTAAATCCAAAGATTGAAATGTCAATCTCAAAGATCGGACTTTTCATTTGTTTCGGTTGTGGTGAGTGCACACTCGATAAGATTGAAATTTCAATCTTTGGAATTACGAGAGAATACCCGACCTTGCAAATGGTTCCAATTATAAGCCCACAGCGACTGCCAAGATCAGGTGAGCGCTTTTGAAAGTTTGCAAGTCCTGGTCTCAATGTTATAAGCTGATCGGGATATGAGAACGTTCAGCAGTGTTCTACACATGCTGATCAGGGCAAACGATGTTTATAATGGAAAATCAAATAATAACAATTGTTGATTACGTTTTGACAAGCGCAAAGATGTCAGTTGAGAATGTTCGCGTATAAATAACCCCTCCTTGTTGAGTTTCATGACCATAAACTATCATTTTTGTGCCAAATTAGTAATCAAAGCTAACTTTTTTTCCAAACCTTTTCAAAAGTGTTTTTTATTTATGACAACTCCCATATAAAATTTACAGAAGTACTCAGATTTTATGCACAGTTTTCATAAACAAACGTTTTTGCACAGCAACAACCTACTGTACACAATATCACTGTTCACTGTGGTCTATACGCAACGTCAGAGGGAAAAACAAACAACAATAACCAACACTTGAAGGCGATAGAAAGCACATCGGGAAAACCTGTTAGGTATCGCTGTCATAAATGCTTGAAGTAGAGTTTCAGAGTTTGCTTAGTTGAGGTCGCAATTCAATATTACAAGATCAAGAATAATTTGGTCTAGTCTACTCGTCAACAACGTAATCTTTAGAACACCTTTTCAGTCATAAAACTGTTTATTCAATTATTCAGAGATCTGACGCTGATCATTCTTTTTTTTTTTTTTTTGGAAAAGATGATTTTAAAGAGGTTGTATGATCTTTATTCATAGTAACGATATAACGTACCTTCAGCAGTGACTAACATAAAATTCAATGCTTAATTTGACAGAAAAAATCTCACAATGAAAACTGCATTTCACATAAACATGGTAAAATAACCAAATTTTCTGCATTGTCTTTTGCTTCATAGAGGGCACACTTACTGTTTCTCAGCATGCAGATCTCATTGGTCAATAGTTTGACGAACGGCAGGGGTACTTTTAGAGGGCGCACTTACAGTTAAACCATAGAAATCCCATACAACGCCGAAAGGTCGATTAGAGTCTCGCTCCTGTTAATACTTGACTTTGAGCTGATTATCGTAAAGCGATGTGTATATTTATATTTTTTTTCTGGTTTTAAACACCGCCATTTTCATAGTTTTAAAATGACATAATAACATCAGTGAAAAAAAGTTGTTATAATTAATTGAAAAAAACACAGACCATTCAAGATAATAAAGAGCTAAAATATTCTTTTAAAACAAGTACAAGTTGCAAGTACCCGGAGCTCACGCAACACTTTAGTAATTGTGGGCCGCAGCATAGCTGGCAGGACCAGGCCTGACCACTTAGCCCAACGTAGCAATCCGTTGTGCGTGTGTATGTCGTGTGCAAAAGTATGTGTGTATGTATGGCGTATGTGCCCACAAAATGTTACATTGAAATTTATACCACACACGGAGGGCCAAAGACAATAACAATCAAGCAATAAAATTAGAATCTCATAAAGAAACCTAAAAATTAGGGGCAAAACATATTTTCAAATTCAGAACAAGAGGAGCTCGAATTAACACGGCCTCGTTTCCACAAAATATATATGTGGCAATGAAACGTTTTTAAATTTGTGTTCTACGTCCATCTACAATGAACAATTAGTCATTTAATATTCATATTTTTAATAGGTGTCATTGTTTGCCGTGTAACTTTTCTATTGGTTTGTACACTGTTAAAACTGTTCAGTAAAATAAGTCATTTTGCGGCAGCGGGACGCACAACGTTTAAAAACAAAACAAGTAATTTTTATACAGTTGTTTTGCCCGTTTCGAGTCCCTTTTACAGTTATTTGCCCGTTTCGAGTCCCTTTTACAGTTATTTGCACGTTTTCTTGTCCTGGCTGACAGTTAAAAACTGGGTTTTTCGTGCACTGTAGCGGGACGGAAATATGTAAAGTAATCGCTGCAGCATATAAAGGGTTAACTGAATTTTATATTATTATTTATTGTTTTAATTACATTAATATGTAAATACTTAAACAACTGAAATCACTCATAATTACTTGTTTTAATTAATATTTTTATTTTTTTCATTGGTTTTGTTGTTTAATTAAACAACCCCTTTGTTTGGGATTGTCCCTAGGAACTCCCCTCCCCATTGCCCACTTAAGTGTTAATTTTACGACTCATATAGATGTATTGTTAAAACTTTTGGATACGAATCTTCATGAGAAAAATTAACATCTATCCACCCGCGTAATTAGATAATAGGTTTGGGTCACTAGGACCCCCCCCCCTCCACTGTCCACAACGGAGGTCAAGTAAATTAAACAGTATTTTAAGAATATTTCCTGTTTAAGTATTTACAAAATTCATGTAATTTTAAACAATAAATATAATATAAACATCAGTTAACCCTTTATATGCTGATAGCGAAAATCACTTTGATGTTTGCCATATCTCCATCACGCCCTGTACAAACCAATGGGAAAGTTGCACGGCAGACATGCCACCCTACCAAAAATATGACATATTAAAAAAGACATTTGTGTAGATTGGACCTTTTAGAACACATTTAACACCTTTTTTCGTTTCGCATATTTTGTGTGGAAAAACGAGTGGTCGGTTTTGAAATTGTGTTCCTTTTCCGAATTTGAAAATAATGGTTTGCCTCTAATTTTAGGTGTCTTGTGGAATTATTAATGGTATTGCTTAAGTGTTATTGTCTTATGAGCCCTGCATGTGTTATAAATTTCGTGCAAAAATTCCTTCGGGAAAGTGGTTTGATTCCACCAACGGAAGTAGGAAGACCTTGACCACTTACGAATTAAGGTTCCAATATATATTATATATATATATCTATATATATATAGTTATATATATATATAATATATATATCTATTATATATAATATATATATTATGATATTATAATCTATATATTTATATTATAATCTTTGTCGTGCACTTCTGTTTTGAAGAAAAAAAAAGAAAGAAAAACTTTGACAAGATGGAAATTTTTATAAAATCGCCAATTCGAGTAGAACAGTTAGTAAACTAAACCCACAGTTAGGATCTGTACCGACGTTTAGTAAACTGTACAACAGTTTATAATATGTGGCCAGTGAACAGTACCCCAATTTAGTCAACTGTTCCCGCAGATTATTATAGTTCCTACAGTTTACTTTAACTGTAAAAAATCTAGTATGCTCTAGTTGGTCGCTCAAAAACTAGATGTTCATCGGAAAAACCTTAAGAGTATCGGTTCGATAAACTATAGATTCGGATGGAAACTTTGGTTATATCGTTGATAACCAGGTTTCTCGAGCTGAACTTGGCTTTTCTCACCACCAAACCCGATTTTGGGATTTCGAAAAAAAAAAAATGCTTATCGATGAAAAGTTGGTCTATCGACGAGAATCAAGGTTTCTAACTGAATACTCCATTCAAAAAATTTGGTTCATCGATTGAAAACGGTTTTCAGAAGAAACTGAGTTAATCCGTCAACATATCTTTGCCTCTTATCACCCTACAAACAAACGTAGAATACTCCAACAAACCACACAACAAGTACGAAGTTATTAGAAGAGTGGTCATTACTTTGAAAGGTTTTATTTTAAACTCTTCACTTAGATTTACATCTTGATCTGTGATAATTACAATACATTAAGGAGGAAATACTTATATAATATATGAAGCGCTTCTAAACCAAAAATGAGTCTAAAAGTGGATCTTAGATGTGACGATATGTTTACATATGTCGCAAGAGGCCATGCATTTGTAAACTAACCCCTCTTTTCAGTCTATCAATGCAATCCCCGTATAATATTACGAAGCTTTATGATACACTTTAGGCTATAACAAATTAACCTATTTCCCAGAATCCAAGTTTTTTTTTTATTTATAATTAATTATTTTTGCAAATAGTGCAAATGTTGTAAGACTCTCATCTGATTTATCCGCGCATTGATCCAAGTCAGTTCATACGCTCAGATTAGATGTTTGTTTTTTGCCACGCCTCTTTCATGTAGACTGCATATCCGCAGTGGTTTTTGATAGCGGCCCTGCTGTTATACTAAAACGACTGTGAAAGAGACCATGCAGGGTTGCCGGCTACACTGAAAACAATATTTGTCAGGGGGGTAGGACATGTCAACCTAACAGCAACAGCAAATTCAAAACGGCATCAACTTTCGGGTGCTAGTCTGTTTCAAAGACTTAACGGTAGGAGAGCGCTCTTACGCATATCGAACGGTTACACACAGACTTGACTAAAGACTAGGCCTGGTCAGGAATATCTAAATCTAAATGACCGTTATTGGAAATTACACCATTTTGCAGCGGGGTTAATCCACTAACCCCGACGGATTTTGAAGTCAATATTTTTTTCTTAATTTATAATGATATTACTAAGATCTTTTGAACAAAGGTTTAAGAGATGATTTTTTAATGTTACTGGGACCGAGACTGCCATAGTAAATGCACGTAGCAGTTCTCCAAATTACCGTTTGGAATCCCAATGCCCAAATCGAGCAGATCGTGTCCTACCCCCCCTGATTTGTCACTACAACTTAGAAGGGTCGTATTTGACAAATTGAATTTGTCATGCAATTTAATTTTTTGATCATTCAAGAAAATACAGCTAAAAATGTTTTCATAATCTTCAATTAACAATTATAAGCTTTTCAAAGTAATTTTTATCATCGCAGATATTTTCATGACTTCTAAAAATGCATGACAATAATGAATGATGAAATTGTCGTTAATTTGTCATTTATAGTGCATTACAAAGTAAAGTTGAGTTATGACAAATTAGATGACGAATTATGAATTTATATTTTGTTATTAAATTAGTAATGTCCGTCAAAATGATAAATTATGAATGCATTATTATTTGTCATTTAATTAATCAACAAAAATGTGCATTTAACAGCAAAGTAAATCTTTCAAATCAGTAACAAGCACTTACCAAAAGTACATACACACTTTAAAATACGGGGTTAAATTTGCACCGAGTAAAAATAAAATGACCCTATTGAGTTAAAACGACTCTTTTCGTGGTCATATTTAACCCTAAATTAGTTGTTTTAACTAAAACGGCGTCATTTTATTTAATCAGTGCATATTTGACCATATTTTTAAGTCTGTAACAATATAGTCGAATGGAAAAGGGCTATAATCTTTGAAGAAATTAAAAACAAATAAATGTCGTTTCACTGAGTGCAGAACACTGCCAACTTTGGAAAAACGGTATCTTTGTTTAAGTTTATTTAATCTGTTATTAGTTACAACCTTTTCCATGACAAAAACAATGGAAAGAAATGATGGATGTGATTGGTTAAACTACAAAATATAAACCATATCCTATATATTACTACATTAAGTCATATTCTTCGACGTCCTAAGTCTAGTCATGGACCTCCTATAATAATTTTGAATTGAATTTTGATATTTCTATATTCATTAATAGTCAGCAAAACATAATTTTCAATTCTCTAATATCATGAATATGATCTAGAAAGTACAAACATTTTTTCATAAGTATTTTATGTACATTTATTTACATAATTATTTACAATAAATATACAATTTGTAATAGACCCGTAAGAAAACAGTTTTATAAAAGTCACTACCACCTGATCAAAAAGAATTGCTGAAAACAATGTTATCAAAACTATTCGTCCTAGTTGCAATTCAAGATCTCTGATCAACAGAGATATTCGTTTACTTTGATCTAGTTGTTTAGTCCATTTTACTTCGCATTTTACAGTACTTTGCGAGAACAAAATGTGTTGTATCTTGGACTCAATCTGAAAAAAAAATAACACTCTATCAGCTGAAATATAAAATAACTTCTAGCAGATTCGATATCCCGTTCTGAGCATCTGACCCACCCACTACCGCAAGCCTGAGACCACCCCCATACATACTGAATTACACATTTTGAATACAACAGCTGGAAAAAAAATACTGTTCCAAAGTAAATTGGGTCTCAACAACGCGATCTCTTTTCTGACCATTTTTTGCGTCCTAAGGACGATCCACTGTATAAAATATGTTTACAACACAAAATACAAGCATTACAAACACACGTTACATTATACCCCTTAATTGGGTGCTACACAAGTCTCTTTCATTTTAGAGTTCAGGTACATACTTGAACTTCACAAGTCAGGCAGTTCCATAATAGTTTTGTTTTTGCAGGTATAGAAGACATGTCAATACAGTAAAAACATGTCAAGAAGTCAACACCGAGACATTTCGCATTCTCTTCAAAGTTAAACAATAGTACTTCTTAATTGGCAAAAATTGACATGCTGGTACTTTTCATAATCGAAGATGTCATTTCCGAGTCCGAAGATATTACAGGAGGAGCCGAAACGAAAGCACACGTTTAGAAATACAACGTACTTTTTGCCACGAAGTCTTCCGTGTTATAACTTTGCCTCAGATCACAATTGCGTACAAAAAGTTGTTCCCGGCAGGATAAAAAAGCGTGTTCTTTTAAATAGTCCTACTGCCTTCCCTTGACATGTTGTCTGCATGCCTTTCGTTCGTCTCTGCTCGTCAGCTTCTTGCAGTTTTCCAACTCTTCTTGTTTTGCTTCTTGCCACTGACAGCACTTCATAAACATACTTCTTGACGACTTCCTTGGATAACATTTCTCCACACGCATAAGCAGATCTTTGTATTGGAGTTTGCCGGCTTCTTCGGGACCCTGCCACTTCATCTTACGTTTGAAGACACCGTTGTTCTTTTTCTGTACCTGGAAAATTCAAATAAAAAGATACGTGCCTTGTCAGTTATGTTACTTTGTTACAATATTTTTAGTGTTCCAGAAATCGGTTACCGTGTTCGCGTTTAACCTGCAAAATCTGTTTAACAAATATGTTGATTTCTACAATGCAAGCCTTGAGAACATTATGTTGATTCATCTCACGTGTTTTCTACATACTCTTATAATTATACGTCTTATGCGCCATTTTTTTTAATTAAACTGACAAGTGAGAAAATGCGTTTAATTGCTACACCCATTAAAAGTCTGTCACTATTTAAATGAAATCACCTTCAAACTAGTTTCGACATAAATTGGGACTTATTCAGTGTGCTGACTGTTTGCAATAACAAATATAATGACACAAAATATTTGTTTCAATATCCTAACGAAGAACCCTGCTTCGTCATTATCAAGATAGTTTCATTTCATTGTTAACTTTTAACTTTCTTTTTATAGAAGACAATTGTACTAAAGAAGACACTTTTTGCACGATCTCGCAACAATTACTTTGAAACAAACAATTGCTGGCATATTTGTAAAGACAGCTCGATAGAAGCGCAAATAAGATATCTACCACGATACCGATAACTATGTGTATAGTAATTTCAAAGCACAAGTTAGTGATCACATTATAAGGTATACGTGATTCAAATGAAAGCCTCAAATCAAGACATGCTGATGATGATCTTTATAAAATAGATAAAATAGATAAAATTAAAGGTTATAATCGGACGTTACTACTTCCAAGGAATTTGCTAAAGGGAAGTCGATATCAAATTAAAGCAAAAAAACCCCCAAAAGAATACTATAAAATAATTAAGTCTTACCTGCATCAAATCAATGTTGCAGTATAGCCCTTTCTCTGCGACTTTCTTTCCAATCTTGCAGCATTTCTTGGGTGACATTGTTGTTCGTGATCTACCTAGCTCAGCGTCTACAATATCGTCAAATGTGTCTCTTTCCAATTCTTCTAACGTTGCTGCAGCGTCGTCCGCGTCGATAACCGCATCTACAGGGTCTTCTTCTGTTTGGACACCATCTAAGTTTACTGTGAAAGAGAGTAAAAGAATGCCGAATTGGTTAAATCAGACAGCAATAAATAGGTTCAATTAAAGGGGACTATATCATAATAATAGAAAAATCAACCAGACAAAATTAAATGATGTGCTTAAATTATTCCTGACCAAATTTTGAATGCCTTTGCTATCGTAAACAATTTCTCATGAAAACACACGGCTAGCACTTATTGGAAATGTTCCAGCCCAAAATAGATCACAAGGAACGGAGATCTATATTCTAATAATAACAGTTACTAATTTGGGTAATGCACCAAAGACAAACTGTACCACAATTCGATTTATATAAATTGTTTGAGTATTGTTTGAAATCGTCAAAACATTTGCTATGCGAGTCACTCTCTACTAAGATTACAATGCTTCATAAATGTCTCTGTATAGACGTGTCAAGAAAATCAAGTAAAACAATGAAAATATAATTGAGTATTAGGATACATGTAAATATTTACGGCAACTCTGCTATTCAATAGACCGTCCACAAAGAGTCGTGAGAATGACCAATTTTGGATTGGATTTTGAAAAGACAGCATTGGTGGTTCGAAGCATTGGGACCGCAATTACTTCGAGTTAGTACACTTGAATATCATTAGTAATTCTTGGATTGAAAAGTGACAAAAACAAAACAGATCTAATTATTATTTTACGAAAGTGAGAATGATCGTTGAAACGCAGAGCACGTCTTATTCCAGATGTTGCTGGTATAATGCTGAGGCTCGGAAATACCATATGTATCGGTGAAAGATGAGGGTGATAATAATAACATGGATACATGAAACCCCAAGCGCTCAAACTAAAATGGTTGAACGAACTTCAGATGCAAGCACGCATGTTTCAACTTCTACCTCATGCCAGAGCTTTGGTAGTCGCGATCGGAAACCATTCCAAGATAATTGATCAGAATTTGATTTTGTAACAATTGCAAATGAGGAAACGCTCGAATGGACGACATGTATCAAAATGATCGCATCCGTACGGTGTATTAAAAGAAAGTTAAAGGTTAATCGGAATGAACGATTTGAATTCTAATCAAGTTGTTTACGCTCATTTCTTCCCGGGGGCGCTTGAAATTAAATATCCAGGGCCCACAATGCCACGTGTGATAATTTTGAACAAGAAAAACTGGGAACCCTGGATACACGAGGACCATGCATGCTTGCTTGTAATCAAAACTCAATCGAAAACACAGAGGTCCGTGCTGTTTTACAAATCAAAGAAATGCTATAACAATTTGGTTCAAAATGTACGATTTTTACATTCACAAGAACTGTTAATTTTTGTAAAACAAATAAATAATATATGTTAACATCATTTTCATCGCAAAATGTTCAAAATTAGGATTGCCTGTCAATAACATGTTTATCGAATCATAAGGTAATTTTAAACCTACACAAATTTGATGTTTTAGTTCCGATTTCGAAATGTCAAGAAATCAAAGCAATATAGCGAGATATGAAACACGGCGCCCAAGTGCAATATTACCGGGAAAAATAAACATCACTTAGTAAAGCATAATAATAAAGTTACAAAGTACAGCATTAAAAAAAATAAATGCAAAAACTTACCTGCAGTGCAAAAGGTCAAAAGTAAAGCTAAGAAAACCGAGTAAGCCAAAATATGGTTCGCCATAGTGAAGTTCTTGTTGAGCTCACTTATGATAATGCGAATACAATTCTATAAGGCAACTAAATTGCTTTAGCACGATCAAAGTCTTGGAGATGTTCAGAAGAGAGATATAATGTCAGTTAGTCGCTTGAAGAGTTGTCAGTAGAAGAACTGTTGTTGTTGTGAATTGCTGGGGTCTTATATATCGAGCTGGGCCCTTCCTTGGCTATAATTATAACCAATGGAATCCCAGGGTTTAGTTCGTGTGTTTACCCAAAGGGACTCAGTCAACCAGATCCTAGGCATCTATCACTCAAGTGTGCCACTAACAAAAACGTAACCAATCAGCGATTACGACACTTGCGGTTGGTCACAAGCCCCGCCCCATTATCAGTCATTGTAATTGGTGGAATGACCTTGATAAGGGAATGCCTGTAATTATATCAAGGGCAAGCCCTAGTATTTTGGTTAGGCCTCGTAAACATGGTAAAATGATTGAATTAACATCTGATACTTATGTATTTGTAATATTAATCTTGTTACTATGAATTTCATAGTAAGCATATTTGATCTACACCAGTTCTCCAACATCAGGGAAAAGTCAAATAATTAACTCAACAACTAACAAAAAAGTGTACCACGGACGTCATGTTAAAAAAATAAAGGTGAAGTCCGTGGTCTGCAGCCTGTAGACTTACCTTAAAAATGTATCTTCTGAACTTTAGCAAAGCATATAGTGTAAACTCCGTCGTTCCTACAAGAAATTCTATTTCTGTCCGTGTTAAACCGTGAGTTGGAGAAGATTTTGTCTAAACGTAAGACTTAACACACGTTTACTCAGTCATATTAAAACGGAAAAACAATCGAACACGCTTTTCTGAGGATAAGAAGAATTACAAAATGCACCTGAATACTATAAATACTTGAAAATAGATACTTTTTGGAATTGTTGAAGAGGGCAATACAAATAAAGATACACGTCCAAAGAGTGTTGTAAAATCAAACAAGACTTAAGATTTTAGGCCTGAAATTTAAAAAAAAAAAAATTATCTCATCAGACCCGGGCATCAGACATTGAATCCATATGAGATTTATCTAGAATCAGAATCAGAATCTGTTATTTGACAATAACCCAACATACAGGGGGTAGTCAAGTATAAAAACAAATACCGACAATTCCTTAGTGTAATTACAAATTAGTATAATAACTGAAGATGCTTTTAACAAATTGGCAAACTTCATTATTACAATTGAGCACACCAAAGTAAATAAAAAAAAGAAGACAACCTGAAATAAATTATTACAAAAGCTATGGCTCAAAAATAAATATCAAGCCTTGACCGTTTGAACAAAAGCATTGTTGATAAAATGTAGAATCGAATTGGGCCCGTCGTAGCAGTCATAATCTTGAAACAGAACATCAATAATTTTGAAATTTTCAGTATTCAGAAATGGATCAAAATCATGAGTGTCGACAGCAATATCGGGATAACCATTTTACGCTAAAATCTGATAATAAGTACAACTATCATACAATGTTTTTCATCCTCAATTTCTTTAGGTCACATAAATTACAAATCCTATTTCTAAGGTATTTTTAAATATCGACCTTTTTCAATTAACAAATGATGGGCACTAATTCTAAGCCTACTAAAGTACGTGTCAACAATTCGGCGGAAACAAACAAAATAGATTCGTTGCAACTGAAAGCATTTCCTTGAAAATACAGTATGTACGAAGCTTTGATTTGAAATTGTATACATGATGAATCCCCAAAAGCTACCATATTTTTCACGAAGGTTAATAAACAATTATTGAAATTGCTCGCATTCAAAAAATAGTGGGCTTTGGTCCCAAATATTGGGTCTCTTAATTAGGCAAGGTACTTTTAGTACCAGAGGACCAAGAAAAAGTACCACACTCACAACAGGCTCCTCCTATTATCGAGAGTAAGCATGAACTACAAGTGAGTTACATCCATGGAAAGCATGTGCCTGTTCCAGGAACACCAGTATTAATTGATAAACAGAGCATGGTCAGGAAGTGAGGATAACTACCCAACTTCACCTCTTCATGAGAGCATGGTAGGAAAGAGAGGATAACTACCTTATATAAGATCTTTCATTTAAGGTACCGTTGTAACTTGTACAACTTGTGGCTCCAACGCTATTGGGCCTCTCGCATTTAAAATATGCCGTTTTCAATAAGGTCTATATCGTGTCTTTATCAATTTTAAAGGTACGTTTCGTGATTCTAGCATGGTTCACTAGATATCCCCGAGAAAAAGGTTATTTCCAAAATTTCAGTTTGATTCTGAGGGTTTGAGTTTTTGTGTTATGAGCAAATGTTTATATCACGGCGCCCCATAGGCCACTGTGTTGTGTACTGACTGCATTTAGCAGAAATATTATGGCTTAAATTTTGCTTTTGAGGTTTGGAAACATATCTTTTTTGCATTTCAGAGGCTTAGAATTAATTATGGGGTCAAGTGGACCTCATTTTTTATCAATCGTGGAATTTTATTGTGTCCAGTGAAAATTCTGTCTGTTATTTGACGCCAACTCTACTACTAAGCGGGAACCCTGGGCCTAACTATGATAATGGACTTGCAATACAACGATATTAAACATTTAAAAGAAAGAGGAAAACAAACAACGAAGAATAAGCAAACGGTGTGATGTGATGAGACAATACAATGGTTTTATTTTGTTTTGTATTTAATATTTATTTTTACGTTGGCTACCAGATACAGTCAATTACTTTAAGGCCGAAAAAGTTTGTTTCAAGTAATTCTCGCATATTTTTGGTTTGAATAAATAATAACACTGATTATTACTTTTTTAATTATATTATAATTTAGCTGGATACGTAGAGGATTTTTGTAGTTTTGTTCTGTATGTACCCCACTATATATCCACAATTTGTCATCGGAATCTAAATCGCCCAAGTTTTGTGTTTACTTCCATAAGATAAATTCGGTTTGTAGTGTCCTAAATTGATTATAAAAAGATTTAAAAACACTTCATGTGTTTAACGTAGACCCATTGGTTTTTTCAGTTGGAAATATCATCATGCTTCCAATATTTTTAATCCAAACAGCGAGCTATACGACTTGATAATTGGCTGAATTAGCCTGATCGACCTTCCGCTTTAGCCCCTTTTATTTGATTTACTTTAGTTTATCATGGCGTGAAATTGATTAATAATGACGATAATTGATTAATCAAATAGTCTGCATGGAATCGCACTTGAAAAGGCCAGCTACATACACGGACCCGGGTGGAGTCGAATCGCAAAACTTGCCATTTGAATTGTCACGATTAACAAGTCATATTGTAAGGAAAGATGTGTCTCGTTTTTCTCATCATATGCCTATACATGATAATCAAGATACACAGCACTTTAACATAAGAGAATTTTAATATGTATGTTTTCACATTTTATTCATGTAAGCTTTTGGGCATGAAGCTATAGTAAAAGCCTACATGTTTGAAACTATCTTTCTTTTTTTTCAAAGGAGAAATGTCTAATCGGATATATTATGCCACAACAAGTACCCAAATGAAAAGTAATTTCAAATTAACCATTGATCATGTCGATCTGGGACATATTGGTGTATTTGTCATAATTGATTCTCTACAATCAATAGATCATTTTTGTACGTACCTCACGGCTGTTTTAACTACCCGTGCCTATTTTTAATGATAAATTTTTGCGGTGATCAAACAGTTTTGTTAAGAAAATTATGACAAATTAATTAAAACATGATCAAATTTTACTACTTTTTCATGTACATGTATTATATTTGGTACAAACAAAGCGATTTCAGAGTGACGGTTATTCAGTAGATTGATTTCACTCAAACAAGTTTTTGTAAATGAATGACAATTTAATTTTTACTTATTTTATTTATTATTTATTTATTTATTTATTTATTTATTTATTTATTTATTTATTTATTTATTTATTTATTTATTTATTTATTTATTTATTTATTTCGTTCTCATACTGGGGGTCGGCCAAAAGGGCTTGCTCCAACAAGATTCAAAAAGGAAAACATACAAACAGCAATGAAAGCATGATTATACACTGCACTGAGCCTCAACCTGAAAGAGTGAGCGAACGCTCCGGCATAACTTTACGATATTAGCGGGAAAAAATACGTGTTTATTTTTCTGAAATCCTAAAGATTAATACCAAATATTACAAATGTGTAAAGCCAAGTTTGACCGTAAATATTGTCAAGTAAAAATGTCTAGTAAATGGAAATCCATATTTTGTCACAGTCGAAAAATCAACGTCTAATTACATTATGTATCTTAACGTGGAGATGGTCTCACCTTCATGAAAGGCCTAATTGTTCTCTTTCATTCCATACTTCATTTATGTCAATGTGATTAAGAGTAATCCATTTATGAGCAATGATCACTTTCGAAAATGTTCATAGTCAAACAATAAATAAGGTAAATAAAGTAGGCGACATGATTGGCTTATAATTAGCCTATACCCAAGAGGGGCATTACAGATTTTAGACGTGTAAACTGGATTATAAACTTTGGCTATTAGGCTAATAGCGTTGAATAATAACATGATAAGACAACCCATGATAAGGGTAATTAGAGATAGAGAGGAAACGACGCGCTTTATTAATACGATTAACTGGATTACGGGCTAAGCCAATTTGCTTGACGGGATGTTTTTCGTGCGAATTTCTTGTTCATTCAATCATTGATTGATTGATCATGTTAAAGCATTTAACGGTATTTAATGTTGCATAATGTAGACACAGTAATTGACACATTGAAAGATGAAGCTCGAAGGTCAACAAAGATGAAAACAGTTTTTCTTGAATTTTACTCAAATGTATGAAACTCTCTATGCCACCAAAATGGATTACCTCGAAGTATTTTAAATGCATGGACATTTTTTTTCTACCAGGGTTGTTGTCATCATTATTATTGTAATAATTCGATGTACTGCCTCGCTTTTTGGTGTTTACATTTGTAGAATTGTAAAAATTAAGTGTGGAATTACTCTAATCCCATCACATCCAATCCCATCACATCAGTGGTAGGATATTTTAAAGAAATAATTTAGGCCTTACCCAAAATTGTTTCTGATGAAATAAAGGCTACTAAAGTATACAGCGTTTCTCAGAATGTTACATTAAAAATATATATTTTTTTTAAATATAAACTTATTTAAGCATAAGTAGGTGTAAGTGGCGCATTAGGTTCGCTTTTGCAGTTTCCGCCATAGCATATTCTTTGGAATAAAGTGTTGCTCCATTCGTATTGAAATTACATTTTACATTCAGTTATGTTGCATTTCAGTGTTATAAACAAATGTTTTGCTTATTTACAGTGTTGAAATTGGTGCCCTCTCTACCCGACAGAAGATAATAATTAGACAATATTTCTTTTACAAATGACCGACTCTTCAAGAATAAGATGTATACACTAACTAATATTAATACAATGTTTAATTTACACTAAATACAGAATTTCTCAGGATAAAAATCTCACATTTGTTTCTGTTTCTGTTATGGTAACTTCCTTTTGGGAAACTCGGCAGTGTTTAGCGAAGTCAAAAGCAATCACAAAGTGCATTTTAAGTAAAAGTATATACGTATACACGTGTTGATCAGAAAGTCCTTTGAAGGACAAGGACGTTATATGATTACCTTTTCTTTAGCTTAATATATTTTATTCACATCAAGAACTCTTTAAATGTAAAAGAGTGAAAATCACTCTTTCAAGGAGTGACTCTAGGGATCAGTCTCTGTTGAAGTTAAATTTTACTCTTTAAAGAGTGAATTTTGTTTATGATTACTCTTAACGATGAATTGTCACTCTCATAAGAGTGAAGAATTGACAGCATTCACTCTCAAATGGGAATTTTAACTCCATCAAAGACTGGTCTCTAGAGTCACTCCTTGAAAGGGTGATTTTCACTCTTTTACATTTAGAGAAAACAATTACATAAAATCATGAAAATCTGGTCATCAACATACAACGTAAGCACTATACCAATAGCAGCATACCAGTAATGCAAGTACAAACAGATGGACGAACAGGTGAAATTAAGTTTCAAGTCTCAATTTTTAAAATGGGTAGATAATTTTCCTTTCTTTTCAACAACGTGAAATTCGTCTTCATATTACATTTAAGGTATTTACGAGAACCTTACAAAACCATTTCTCATATTTTTGTTGCAGCCAATGCGGAAGGTGCTCGTCCAAACTATACATTGACATGTTTTGTACTGTAGTTATTTGTTGTACTTTTCTTCAACATTAATTTAGTTGCTTGAATCATGCTTGAATCTCTTGTGAAAATCATTTCCATACGTTTGAATTGTACCCTTTAAGGATTGTGTTTTGTCCTGGAATTTAAACATGTAAGACATAAGCAACGAAAAGTAATGTATTTATCTAAAGACACCCCAGGAAATTGTTTAAAAAATGGCAATTAAAATAAAGATCACGATTCGTTTTGATAGTTTCAATTCAATTCACATTTGTTCACATTCATATTCAAAATCAATATACAATATAAACTGACAAATAGAGTAGCAAGATGATAAAAACAAAACACAATAATTAATGCATTTGAGATGGTACAATTCAACTTGATTAGTGTATACAAGAGATTCAAGCAACTAAATTGATGTTGAAGAAAACAAATAACTAGTACAAAGCAAGTTACGTGCAGGCGCCGCGCCTTCCTCAATGGCTGTGCAATTGGCTCTAAACAAAAATATGAGAAATGTTTTTTCAAAGGCATAGTTTTGAACAATTTCCTGTATTGATTTTGAATAAACGTCATTAAAATCAATGGCGATGTAAACAAATTGAAATCAAAAGCGTAATTTTTAACTACATGGAAATCAAAATTCTTAAGGTGAATTTCTTGGAGCCCTTTTGAGTATCAATAAATTCTTCACAATTAAATCAAACACGTGTACTATTCTGTATGTTGAGACACTCAAACTTTATATTCACACGAGATATTTTTCATAGGGATTTATAAAATCGTTTATATTTATGAGAAATACCAAACTTATCCATTAACTCTTCCAATTTCAGAACAATATGTGTAGGTTGTGGACCATAAACAAATAAGTCAATCATAAAACAAAATATTTTTTTCAAACCAATTCGTATTGCATAGCACCCTAGTTATATATCCAATGTATTAAATAATGGCTATTGATCATAGAGGTAAAGAAATTGTTCGTTAAAGTGTAAATATTTTCTGTCCCAGAGGCTCAAATTTCAAAGCATACTTAGAAGATGTCATTCAAAAGGGTTATTCTTTATACAATTTCTGAAGCTCTTCACACAAGTGTTAGCCACGAGTGGTATAATTAAGTGGTACTTAATGCCCGTGATGCTTAACGCCACGTGTTACTCTAATACGATTTTTGTTTAAAACTGCAATTCAGTTCGATAGCTGCATATAACTTTTCCTTCAATCTCATTAGCTAGTCTATACTAGAAACAGCCGGTAGAAACACAGCCAAATTAATGAAATGCTGCATATTCCACCTGGCTCATTTTGCTGATTTTTCACGGTTATGAACTCATTGTGTTATCAATTAAGAAGGAACTTCCAGTGAATTACATAAGAAAGAGGTAATATCTAATCATATGTGACCAATCAAGCATATTTGTAAAAAGTTTTAACATGCATTGCAAAATTATTTGTTATCTATGTTTATGTCGTTGCGTTATAATCTGATAATCGTGTCCGAAAGCAGTCTGTTGCACCGAATTCAAGAAAAGCGGTCCGAATAAATTTGTCATGCTTTGCTATAAATTTGGAACAAATTTGTTCACATGCAGTAACAATTTCTCTCGTGGCAAAAAAATCTGTTCTAAGCGACTTACCAATTTTGTAGGCCAACTCTTCGTGTTTAAAAAAATGTCCGACACTTCTTTGTGTGCCGATAACTAGCAATCAAATATTGTAAAAGTACCACAGTTTTTCTAACATTGCAAGATATGTTCATGTTAATAAAAAATATATAGGTAATATTCGACGAAAATGTAATTTTTCCCTCAAAATCAAATTTTCAGAGAGTTTTGTCCTTAAATCTTCACAACTCACAAAATAATTATTACCAATTATCATGCACAGATACACGTGATATGGTGTTTTGTAATCATTTTAGTTAAGAAATACGCTTTTTCTTTATTTTTAAAATTATGATATGAAACTGGTTGTTTAAACCCCTCATCAGGAGGCGGGAAAATGTAGGCAGAGATTATGACCAGAATGAAAATTACAAATAAAAAAGAATAGGAAAATATCTAGCTCTGATAGTACAAAATAGACAAACAAATGATGACTACAATTCAAGTTTGAAGTTTTAGTAACGAGTTTAGGAAATTTCATGCTGATATCCTAAATATTGAATTTATTGGTTTTAGTAGATATTGAACAAACGTTACATAAATGGATACTTCAATTTGGGAATATTTGTGAATAATGGTTTAAATCAGGGCAAAAGCAGTTTTCACTCCCCATACATCAAGTATTATGATCCAGTGTCACATATAACTCTTATCCCATTTTATATCTTAGCATCTTGCCAAAGACAATGTCGATGTATGATCTATCACTCTTATTATCATACTTACTGAGCTAAAAAAGTAAATTTTAATAAATATAACCTATGTTTTAAAGGATATTTTAGAAGAATAATTCAGTAAGAAAAATACACATAGTTGTATATTGCCTAGTTACTGTACATTTTGTCATTTTACGATGATTATTGTCGCTTTATGAAGAGTCCTAGTGATCTAAATCTTTCACAGATGTCGATAATACCAATATATTGAAAATAATATCTGGACCCAAAATGGAAGTTTTTGACCAAAAATAGCCCCAAAACACATTTTTCCCAATTTGGGAATTCCACATCATACCTAATTTGAAAGAAGATGAATTTCAAATGTATGTGTATATTAAACTCTTAAAATAATCCTCTTTTTACAGGTCTGTCGCTCTGCTGTATAGAAGGAGTCTACAATATAAAGGAGTCTACACTGTAAATCTACATGTACTTAGGATATTGTAGCACATCTTAAAACGTTGAGGCGTTTAGAAGACAAACACACTAATATTAACAACAACAACAACAATAATATAATGTATAACCATAATCATGACTGAAATCGCTTTGTTGAACCAAAATATACATCAAAAGAAGTCTAGGTAAAATTTGACCTGTTTTACTTCATTTGTCATTATATTTAACAAAACTATTTTATCACCATATGTGCGAAATGTGCATATACAGTTGTGATAATGAGTAATCATTATACCAGGTTAATCATAGAAAGGAGAAAGCGATGTTTTTATAATTACAGAAAGCAGAAAACAAAATAGGCCTAGAGGAACATCTGACTTCTCCAAATTCCAATGAAAATCCGTGTTCTGTTTCACTTCCTCCGTGATGGTGTAATTCAGACTCAATACAAACAAAAATGTCCCCTGAAAAACTAGACGTCAAAAGTAAACACGGGTTTCCGCGAAAATTTCACAATCGGGCTTAAAAAGTGAAAGGCCCGAAACATCTGTTCTCTTATCATGTTATCCTCTAATCACTGTTGTTCTATTAAATGAACGGCAGAATCGGAATTTTGGGCGGTTCAATAATTATACTTAACCCTCTAGGCCCTAGACACAGCCACATCACTTAGATCCCTATCAATAGAAAACTTAGTATGCCTACTGTAAGGTTAGGCAGGTGTTTTTGAGGCTATTCTTCAAAAGAGTCCCAATTTGGATCAAAAATATTAGTATAAATGGGTCTAATCGAAGATTTCTTTCTCCAAACGATTAATTCAATTCACTTCAATTCACGACCATAGTTTCGCCTTTCGGCTCTTCAGGTGAATAATGTTTTTACTAATGACACATACACTGTAGGCCTATAGTCCTATAGAAATCTACAGCAAAAAAATTGAAGATTGGGAAATGTTCAGTAAAATATAGTATTGGATACAAATTTGTGTTTTCTCAAAATGCTATTTCGAAAATATTTTTTTTCTGAAAACTTTGATTGCCTACAAAAAGTACCGCCCCACACTGTCTGACATGTATCACCGGGAAGCATAATATACTTAATTAATATTTAAGTTAAGCAATGATGTGAAGCTACCCAGTTGGGACCGAAAATGGTGTTTTGGGGCAGTTGTGGTAAAAACCAAAAGACCCAGTTTGGTCAAAAATATGATTACCAAGTTTCTTCAATATGACATCTATATAACAAGACTCATATATGTATGCTGTTTTAAACCTGTAAGGTACGCCATTCATTGGCTACAACTGAAGCGGTTAAAGATTGGGAAATGTGCACTAAAATATGTAGTACTGGTTGAAAATAAGTCTTTTCCTCAAAACACAATTTCTGAAAGATTCTTCATTAAAACTTTTGTATTACCTTATATAACCTTGATCATCTCACTGGGAAGCTTGATATGTGTCCTCTAAATGTGGGCTGTCGGAATAATGGGTGTTTTGGGTTATTTTGGGTCAAACGCATATAGTCGAGATTAGAAAAAAACAGCCGTACTTTTGTTACAAGTTGGATATTTTCACACTTTTCCCGTAAAACACAAACCTAAAAGAAAACTAAACTCACACCTGGACTTATAGCATGTCTTTCTCTGGAATCTTGTTGATTGTTGAATTGTTTCAATGATCTAAAAAGCAGTGGTATAACCTGCAATGACGCGGGAGGTGAGGCATTCTCCCTTGATGCCATTTAAAAAAACCACTGACCTGAAACTAGGCTTGTTTGGACTCATTTTAATCATGGCGATGTATAATTTTGAATTTTTTAAAAATAAATTAGAACATTTTTTTAACTCCGAGCAAAAGTAGTCGCCTGAACTGTAAACTGAAATTGCTTCAGCAAAGGCGTCTTCTTGTGTTTATTGACCAGTTATACAATTTGACTGTGGCAAACTGGCTAGATACCCGGCTACATAATGCAAACACGATGCATGCATCAGGAAGTCCATTGTCTTTGTGTATTTGTGTGTAATCCTTCAATTGTTTTCCTAATGAAGGAAACTTGTTAAAAATACTATTATCTTAAAATTAGCCTACTTCACGCATATAACGAGTTAATGGTCTAGTTAATTAGCCTCATAGGAACGTCTCCAAATTCATATAATATTTCAACTATTAACAGTTTGATAATTAGGCCTATATAGTTACTACGGTGTCTTCTAACTTAATTAGCGCTTAATTGTAATCTTATATAGCAGTTCTATAAAATTATAGTATAGGCCTGTATATTTCCGGAAACAATACGACACACCACGTTGACGTTGGCATTTATCATTTCAATCTTAAGGATGCTAAACCAGTCCCATTTTACATCATGTTTTTTAGAAATGGATATTAATAATGTTATTATACAACTTACGAGCTTATCTCAACAGACCCCCCCGACACGAAAACGCAGACCTTAAAAGAACTTGAACGTTTGAAAAAAACTTATGTTAGCTCTTACTGATGTTATAAAAATATTTTAGTAAATATTAAAACTTTTAACATACAGACTTTATTCAAAAGAAGTTTACTCATTTTAATTGTAGATTAGTAAAAAAATCTGTAAGGAATTCCTTGTAAACTAAATATATCATTAGAAAGAGCAGTTTCTGAATGTCTAAATTAAAAAAGAATTGTTGAATTTTGCTCGTGCCAAACCCGATTATAAATAATTTTAATATAAGCACCCATTTTCTGACTGTACACATCTGGGTAACTTGCATCAGTTTCTATTTACACAACCAAATCAATAATCGTGAACAAGAAAGCATCCATCGGTTGCAACTTTCATGTCAAAATTATTTTTTTTTCTTTTATACTCATATCCATCAAAATAGTTATATGTTCATAATTAACTGCTTGATGAATATGAACTCAATTATCGTTTAATTTATGATTCTTGAGTAATGTGAAAGCCAAACTTTCATTTTTGACAATCAAAGTTGGCGTAACCAATGGTCTCTGTTCCTGTTAACGCTTTATTGATTTGGCGTGAAAGTTCCCCCGATGGTTTTCAGTCAGAAAATGGGTGATTTTTATTCAAATGAGTAAACCTGGTTTGACATGTGGCAAATAGCAATTAGCACATTTGATATCAATATTATCATTTGATATTTTTGCACAGTTACGTTGGTAATGTCCTATGAAACTAGACTGCGAACGAGAAAGTAAAAATGCGTATTTTATCACAAATAAGCGATTTGTAATTAGATTGGGGATCCCAGATTGACTTAACGGCAAGAGCGAAATGCTACGTTTATGTCCGCCTGATGAAATAGTGCCACCTCGAGACACTAATATCTAACTTGGCTTGCCTGAATTATTAAAACAACTAATGGATGAGTGTAAACACGTACAGGCGCTCTTTCCCGGCTATTCACTTGGAAGAACCGTTTCCAGCAGCCGTTGTATTTATTGGGGATCCCCGATATAATTATTCCTAGTACAAAATTCCTTCGGTTTGTGACACATAGACATTTTCTCGAGCTTAACCATTCACAGGTATAGTTTACGAGCCAGTTACAATGCAATCGTGTAAACATCTCAATTTTTTAAAAAAAGAAAAATTGGGGCGCTCTTCAAAAACATGTGCTATAATTGCTTTAAATTTTCTTTTAATTAGAACCTTTCAGATATTGCTCATTGCGATGAGATCATCTTTTACAGAACTTCCTTGTAATTTTTTTAAACTCATGACAAAATTGAGTAAACTTCTCTTTGAAGTCAGCCTGTACATCACAAAATGATTTCAAAGTCGTAAGGGGTGTGTATTCATTCTTTAAAGTATGCTACTACGACAATCAGCTAGAATAAACTGGAATAATGTTTTGTTCAAAATGTAGTTGCCTTTAGAAGTTAAAAACACATACAATGTTGAAGCTAAACGTTACCTATCACATGTCGCCCTATAAGGGTTAACTTCTGCAATCAGCGTTTAAGAACTAATGTATAATTGAGTTCTTTGAGGAATTATTGTCTGTTTTAAAGTACCCTTTCTGTATACTCCTACAGGAACATTATGACACGTCTTCAAACGTTTTGAGCGTTTCAAATTATATTCACGTTTTTCCGTTTGAGGATGGGGCATTGAAACATCACGTCGTCATAACCATAAACGCGTTTTAGAACAAACCCTTTGGTGTATATTTTCTTAATCTTTCTAACCTGGAGAACAGTAGTTAGAAATTTCACAAACCACTTGAATGTTTCATAGGAAGTGATAGGTTAAGCGTTCAAATTTGAACACCAAGTTCTTTTCTTAAGAGAAGAAAATGTGTTTATAGGTGTTGATAACGCTATGTGTTTTAGAAGCTTTTAGATACAATTTCAAATGCGAACTTATTTTACCTGGAAAGCTAATCTTATTTTTTTTTTGGAATACCTATTGATAACATGCACATGCTTATCTTTGACAAGACGGTTAAATTTTGTAGTTGTTTAAAAGTGTTTTTCCACATAAGTAATAAATGATTCATTCAAATAGACAGAATGTTTTGGTTTCTTTTTGGAATAATTAGTCCTAATACAAATAAATGGTTCCGAGAAGAGAATAATTAATCATTTATGATAGGCCTAATGTTGAGAATGTTTATTCGGCTCATGAGGAGTAGGCGGATACTCAGTTGCTTCAATTAACACTACTGTATCTTGGAATCGGTGCAACGTAACATGCCACGGGGATGGGTGGGGCATGCGTATTCCTTTTATCCAAGAAATACGTTAAAACGTATATACTTAAAAAACAATTAATGACAGGGATCCACTTCCGAATTCCCATTTGTTGAACTAAATCAAAGTTGAGTATGCTACGTATATAGCTGTCAAATGTTGGTAGACGTTTTTTCTATAGAAGTCCAATTGATGAATGAAGGTATTGCCATTTCGTCAAGCACTACTGCACACGTCATACAGCGCATTACGGAATCAATTGTAATAACCTCATTTGCATCAATGGACTTCTATATGAAAACCCAAATGGGGGCTCACTTTGACTATACTTATGTCACAACCTCAAAGGATCACTGAAGATTAGATTGTTCTTCTTTAACAATCCATCGTATAAATAGTGTTAAGTAAGGTTCTCTGCTAAGTATAGCTATAAATTACCCCTGCTGACAGTCCCGGTGGAAAGCAGAATAGAGTCCGGCTGGGCCACAGTCCGGGCTCCATAGACGATTAACGGGATAAGCGTGAAACTAATGTGCGTAAGATCCCAACTGATCGAATTGCCCGATTGTGCACCATTGTTCCCGACTATGCGTACGCCGACGATAATTACTTCTACTTTTCTACACCTGCATCTATCGTCTATTCACTTTCAAGAGTCCTCTCATTTTGAGTTCGTTGAACCAAACTCACCTACTTAACTTGACAATTCAGTGTACAGGTGGATTTTTGTAAACGTTAAGAGTATAATGATGGATTGCGATTGAAGTCACGTGACGTAACACCTGTACAATTTTAAAGTTTAATACGAAGTTCATCCTATTCACATCAACCTCTTAACCGAGGTTTTTACTTTAAGTTACTCTTCTAAATACTATATACGAGGGGTGATTGATAAGTTCTAAGCCTAAGGTAGAAAGAGATATGCTACAAAGTTCAAATTTACACCGTCTACAGTTTCATTCTTCAAATGAAAATTCCAGAAGTTTCATGTGTATATCTGTTCTATTTTGTAACTTGCAGGTAATCAAACATTGAGAGTTTTGCCGGACCTATTGAAGCAATTACGCGAGAAAATTAAAAAAGTTGAGGAGTTCCTTTTTCATCTTTGAGAAGAGATATAGTAGTCAGACGGTGCCAAATCGGGTGAATAGGCTGGATTCTACCAAATTGAAGCCACACTGATGGATTGCAGTCATGGCTATACCATAGACTTTTTCAGGATGGACTCCGGCATTGTCCTGATGGAAGAGCACCCCCGATGTCAGCTTTATATATATCTTTCTATCTTAGGCTTAGAACTTATCAATCACCCCTCGTATATAGTGAGTCAAAAAACTGGGTAAACGTTTCATATAGAAGTCCCAAGTATTTATGCAAATGAGGTATTACAATTGATTCCGTCATGCGCTGTATGATGTTGTGCAGTAGCGCTTGCCAGAATAAATGGCAATACCTCATTTGCATACCTGGGACTACTATATGAAACATCTTCCAAAACGAGACCCTAATTGTGTCCGCCATTTATTTAATTATCTGCAATAACCATTCCAAATGGGTTGATATAGGCTGAAATTAATATACCTATACGAATATAGGCCAAGCTGCAGTCTTTTAAATTATAGTCCGTTTTGGGTATATGCAATAAAGTCAAAATACATCACAAAAGCTACTGAATCTTTCCATTTTTTTAGACAAACTTGTTTTGCCTTACTAGATTAAGAGATATCTTTAAAAAAGAACGTATAACCACTGGGAAGGGTAGAAGACGGATGCAGAAGAACGAACCAACATTTTGCCGTTCAGTTTGGTTTGGTATACACTCGACCCATTTCAAATTGTCTACAATGGTATCGCTGACAATAGAGAGGGCAATGTACATTTGTATAAATACACAAATAAGTGAGTTATTGTTATATTTGGAATTCAGTTGCATCGTAAATTTGGCACAAATCACCCTTTATCAATTTCTTTCATTCTTTCTCTTTTGGCGGTTTGACAAGAAAAGATAGCACCACTTTTAAACACATTTGTGTTGTTGTTTGTTCAAAATTCAACCCAATTGGTGTTGGTCCAAAGATTGAAGATCTCGTACTTGACCCGCGGCCACACCAAGAGTTACCAAGAAGGAACGCAAGGTATAAATGGTTGAATTTGAATTGTGAACACTGTGCTTAGCTTTCTAACAAAAAAAAAATAAATCCCAAAATTTCTGTTAATTCTACCACGCGCGTTGCGTGTTGTGAGTAAAATGTTTGCTTCGTATCTTATCATTTTTGTAGGCCACTTGATAAATCTCCAGCAAAAAATATAAAATTCGGACGCAAAACTATGCATAAACACCCTTCTCACAGGTCATAGTGCAGTTGGAATAAACATTTAACTGTTAGGTAAGTCAGGATACGACGCTCTGAATCACACAATGTTAAAGCGTTTATAAATTTTAAACACTCGTGTAAAATTTTGACTGCTTAGTTTACCAGGTAGACAAGTATATTTGTTAATCTTTCCCTGGAGTTAGCCAGCGAACGCAAGTGTTGAAAAACCCCATGTTCTCTTAGCTGGATTCGAACCGTCGACCTCCGTATTACTAGAACGGCGCACTTCCATCTACATGAGCTATCAAGCATAGAGGAGCGATGTATATCATCTAGGCCGATAGGTGTTAGGTCCAATCGCTTTTCCTATATATAGCGCATAGCATCAGAACGGGTATTTATACTATGATTGTATATTGTATATGTAAGCACCGTTTTGATGCTTATCTTCCGGGAAAGATTAATAAATATTCACCGTGTGTGTTTAAGAATTAAAAAGTAGGCATTTAAGAATTAAATCCCAAGTGTGGGAAAATGCGATGAATCCGCAACATCAACATCCACCTCTGTGTCAGATGCATATAGGCCTATTCTGAAGAGCTGAAGCAGAGGTTTATTGATGCTCATAAAATGGCATGCTTTATATAATATTTTGAAAACCCATTGATGTATAAACAAAAAAACAACTGATGTATGATGGATAAACATAAATATGTTCATTTCATATTTTCCCCTAAAACGTTAAAGGTTTTAGGAACAAAGAATAGAAGAAAATGTTGAATAAATTAGATACCCTCTAAAAAGTTTTGCTTAGAAAGTTAAAGCAAAGATGTTTTAAAAATGTATATTTAGACCCTTTTTGTTTAGGAATTCGACACCAATGTTTAGTGATTTGACACACGGTGTTTAGCCTCTGAACACCCTGAAAATGTTTACAAAGTAAAGCCTGGTAAGAATGTGTAAAAACAGAAAGGTGACACTACAGATAGAATATTTTGATAATGATTTGGAAAAAGGAACAAAAAGAATGGAATGGGAACATGAATTCACCACAAAACATAGCAGAGGTGTAGCAATTTTTATTTTTATTTAAGCACCTATGACATAAAACTTGAAACTGAACGTATATTGCTGAAGATGGTATAGATAATTCTTACGAATGTATACACGTATAGGCAAGGTTGGTAAAAAATCTATTGAATTGATCGGTTGTGGGTAATGGAATATAGACGTAAATGTGTCTTATTATGTGTAGATGTTTGGGCATAGTGAACCGTTGAAGTTGTGTTGTAATCACACTAAGAGCGTAAATAATTAGCATAAACTATATATGCTTTACGAAATTACGGAACAAATTCTGTATTTTAAGGGAAAAATACCGAATATTTAAATCTACGGGCATTTTTAACAGTGTAAAATCCAACGCAAAGTTAGACAACATACACCGTAGTAACTTAAAGTCTGACTCAGAGATTTCAAAATATATTATTTTGTGTACTAATGAAAAAAAACAGTCAACTAGAACTAAAGATAGTAACCTAAATGCACCTTCCTTCCAAATTTTGAGATGAATCGGATTGTTCTTTTGAATGCAGTAACATTTATGTGTAGTATTAAAGACGTCCCATAGGATACTGTGGTATAACAAATTTCCAGGATCCGGAATTTTATAACAAAGTTGTGATTTTCTATATGACGGAATCGCGATTTAAACTTAGCAATTTTCACACAGTGATTAAGTATATGGACAAGCCTTTATGTACATGCAAAAACACGATTTTTGGAAATTTGAGGGCGCACTCCTCAGGAAATCTCTGAGTCGGCCTTTAAGATGCAATTATTAGATCTTGGGTAAAATGCTACTAAGAGGTTATTTTTGAAAGAATGTCTGAATGAGAGAAAGTGCTTATTAAACATTCTGCATTCCATAAAAACTGAAATTCAAAAATGGAAAGGTCTCGACTGATATAGATGTTATTTTAAACGAGACTACTGCTGAATATTAATACATCAAGGAAATTCTAAACATAACTAGGCCTATTAAAATGGATATTTAACTGAAAAATATTGAAAACTTTCAGATGATGGTGATGCAAAACAAATTATGCGAAGGTTTGTGAAAATATAGAAGAATGGACTGAAGCACACCTGAATTTTTATAAGGCTTTTTGGGATGACATCAAATAATTTATGATAGCAATTCCCTGAACGTAGGGTTTGAAAGAGGGAATTACCATCTACTCAAAGACGTGGAATAATTCACATATACAAGGGGGGGGGGGATGAAAAAACTTGGATAACTATCGCCCAATTTCATTGCTAAATTATGACTACGAAATTGATTATATCTGTTCTCGTCTTATGATTTAAAATAATCTAAAAAATAATTAAATTAATGAAATCAGAGGGTGTATATTCTAGCAGATTTAGAGGCCAATATCCCGGCCAATATCAATATAGAATGATTGAATGCTCGAATATTGTAGAAGATAATGAATTCGCTATTCATTTGATTTAGTTTCCAAAAAGCATTCGATTCTTAGAAATAAATTGGTTAAAGTGATTAAATAACGCTGGGTTTAACATTCAAGCTATTAATTGAGTAAAAGTAATTATACAGCAATATAAACAGACTAAAACAGTTACATATTAATTAATGGTTATTATCTAGGTTTTTGTAATACCTCTTTATCCGGTACAAGGCAGGTTGTCTATTATCTGCTTTATTATTCATTATATACAGCCAAATGCATGCCAACTAATATAATTGTTATAGTATCCTCATTTTGTGATCAAAAATATTATTCTATTTCTTTATTTTATTTTGAGAAAAGGTTTCTCAAAGAAAGTACTTAATTTCATCATGCCAGAGAAAAATGGAATTGTACTAAAGCGATAATTGAGATGGTGCCAGGTGTTGTTTACAAGTTGAAAGACCAAGCTACTATATAATTATAGATAGATTTGGGATTTTCCAGCTTTGTTGCAAAACAAAGATTGCACATCAGGATTTTCCAATGATGTCATCATTGGACTTTTCTATTGGATACAGATTGTATCATGAGATAATGTCATTCATGAGTGATCTCTCTCATTGACTGATGATGATGATGCTGCTGATGATGATGTTTTATGATGATGAGCACGCTGACCGAATGATGATGAGTGCTGTAATGCTATTTTAGATTGGGAAAATCAGCTGAAAAATAGTGATAGATACTAGAAAACTTGGCCAGTTTTTAAATATTAATTGTTGCTCTACAGAAATGGTAGAACTGTAGAGTTAATACATGTTCCAATTAGGTTACGTCATTAAAGGTGCATTTCGTGATTTCAGCACATTCTGTTTTATTCATTGATCACTATAGGTATCCTTGAGAAAAGCTTATTCTCAATATTTGAGTTGATCCCGATCTTGCGGTTTTGTGTTATGATCAATTGTTCGTTTCCCACCGGGTTTCCCACGGGTCCCCATAGGCTACTGTTTGTAATTACGGACAGAAAACAAATGCCAAAAATTAAATTGGCGAATTTCTTACAGATGCGACGTTGTACGTAAGGTTGGGCACGCGTGGATTAGGCTACTAAGGCTAACGGTTCAGATGATATAAAAATCTCAACATTTTTTAGGTAAGTCGGGGGGCGAGGATGTGGAGCACGAAATGCCCCCCTTTAACATAGGTCACCAAAAGCTCTATTAGATTATTTTGGGTTCAAATATTGAGAATAACAAAGGAGAAACAATTAGGCACGGTTTTAAAATGGTTAACTAAAATGGACATCTAGAATACGTATAAAATCAAGAAAAGAAATCGCTATGGTATTTATGTAAAACAGTGGACCATGCTACCATCTTGGGCATATTTTTGTGTTAATTCTGCTATATAGATTGTGGCCAATGAGCGTTTAGCCGTGGTTTTTTTTGGTGTGTTTTTGGCGGGAGCCTGTACGTTCAAATTGCCGCCCATAGTCCGCCTTGTGAAACTGAAAGCCACAAGTGCGCATTTATTTATGTACTTTTGAACTGGATATCTATTGACCTTGTTTTTGGTGAGTTTTAAATTCTAGGGTTTGTTAGCGTATGCTGTTATATATTGAAGAGTTTATATGTGTTGCGTTTATGAAATTACACTGTAAAATATTACAGTGCAATTACAGTAAAATGCTATAACAAATCTTACAAAATGACAGTATTTGGCTGTAATTTGGATATACAGCACTACATTAAAATGTGGAGCTCTTATTCGAATTTCACAGAATATCAACATTGCAAAATTTCATAACAAGAAAAGAAATACCACAATTTGACTATTATCATAATTAACACACGTGTCGACTATATCAGATCTAAAGTAATATCTTCCAAATCCAATAAAATTAATAACAAAACTAATTTATTTCATGTAAATATCGATTTTGCCGGAAAGTCAACACATTTGCCGACAAAACGAGGAATGTTGCCAACAAATTCTGCAAAATGAGGATGTGCCCCCCCCCCAAACACACACACACACACTTCACACTTTCCCCTGCTAGGGACGGGCCTTCTTGTCACTTTCAGTCGGGGAAATTCCAAATATGGGGATGGTATATATTTATCCACGGCAAAATCTATAGAGTCTCATAGTACAATCTGTTTCTAAACAATGTAGCGTGGATTTGGTACTTAAAATATATGCCGATATAGAGCTTCTATTACAATTACTTTCATAATAAAATAGTATTGACCTATTTTTAAGTCATTTTATAATGAAAATTATTTTATTAGAGGCTGCGTATATTTTGTAAGCATACATTGGGATATCTGAAAGTAAATGTTAAAAAGACTGGGTGCTAGGACAGAACCTTGTGGGACACCATTCCGAAGTTTGCGCTTTCTACTGCATTGTTTATTTGTTGTCTCCATGACGAAAGATCTGTCTTGGATGAGCATCATTGTGAACTTCACAAGCTTGACATCAGGGAAGATTTTGAGTAGCTTGAGGTAGTTACCAGCTGCAGGATGCAGACTTTGGTGCTTGTCGTAGGGAAAGTTTCTCTAGGAGTAGCTCAGCCGCCAAGAATAGCTAAGAATTGAGGGTGTGCTTCAAGATGTAGACTGTAAATTTGGGCTTTGATTGTTGACTCAGTTAGCCGCAACAGATCTTGGGTTATGGTCCTGGGGTCCGTTCGCGAAACACATTCCTGAGTGGACCAATTTATCCAAAGCACCGTGTAACTGGTATGAAAAGGTCTGCGATGTAGGACATACGCATTAGTATACACGTAGAGTTATGTACAATTTGTTCGCGAACGGACCCCTGGTTAAGGTAAGGCCCTGTGTGGTAAGGATTAACGATATTTAGTTTGAGGTAAAGTTTGGGTCAAACTGGATGTTGTGAAACCATGTCTGCCCGAACATCATGTTGCAATTCAGGTATAGAATACCAGGTTGTTATGCAGACCTACATTTTAAAGGTGCATTTCGTGATTCTTGTACATGTTTAATTTATTGTTCACTAGATGTTAGAAAATCGTATTCACAAAATTTGAATTGATTCTGATCTTGCGTTTTAGTGTTATGAGTAAATACTTTTATCATACCACTAAGGAGAGATCAAAGGGTACCGCCTACCGGGTATATTTCGTATCAGGTCAGTGAGCGCGTATTCAGCGGGTACTACGCATTATATCCGGTCAGTGTCCGCGTACTCGCCTGATCCATTTACAGAGCGGGTGTAATTCTTTGCCTTTACGCGTTGGGCATAAAATTTGGGTTAATAATACTTTATTTATGGAAAAAATTATTTGTTTTTAAAAAAGAACGGATGCGTTTTGTTATTATAAATATATTTTGAATGACTTAGTGGTATGATAAATTCGTTATCGGGTTCAGCATCGCTCTGATATGGGGAATTACCATGCGCTTAGCCCCATACCGGGTTCAGCCTTCGGCTTCACCCGGCATGGGGCTTCGCGCATTGTAATTCCCCGTATCATAGCTCTGCTTCACCCGATAACTAATAGTATCACAGTGTCACATTGTTTTCTAATATTCCTGTCCTACGAGCAGAATTTATGAATTTCTTGCATTGCACGCCAGATTCGGCACACAAAATCTAAAGGTTCAGAATCTCAGCTATTTTAGGTAAGTTGGGGGGCGAGGTTGTGAACAATGAAATGCCCCTTTAAATGTGGCGAACGTGCATCTTGACATGCACGTTTGGAAGTTATGGTATAGTTGGCTAGATAAGCGTGACAATAAGACGAGGGGTGGGGGCTTTACACACGTATTACACGCGCATGTAGTACCATGAGTTAGTGCGATAAGTGATAACGCAACTTATGACAGGGTGGTGACGGTTTTTGTGGCCTGCTCTGTTGAAAGTCGACTTCCCTGTTTTACCTTCTTCGTGGCATGTTATACACGTATACACTGTATTCCTACACGTTAAATCCAAGAGTTTATATGTTTATTATCTTCTTTAACCCTTTGAGACACATTGGCCATGTAGGTCAGGGGAGTTAAGATAAAACAAAATCAGAAAGTATACACTTTTTCGTTAAAAGATGAGCATTTTCTCAAACTCCTGCTCCCATAAACATTGCAAACTATAAAATCAATATGGCCCCTACCATCCTCTCAAAACAATGAGAATGTTGCATTTAACAGTATTTTCATAAACCTGGATTTTCACACACACAAAAAACACACATACACAGCAAAACCATATTTTGTCATTACACTGCGGCCACCAGTTTCACAGGATTCAACATATTTTGTATTCAATGGGGTATGTCAAAGTGAACTGACAAACATATATAGATCATAACTCTGCTCTGCTCTTAGCCGGGAGTTATGACGTGATTTGTAAATTTAAACAAAAATGAGATAAAATTGTTTTTATGTAAAAAATAACCGTTTTGTTTTTAAAAAAATGAAAACTTTTTACCTTTCGACGCAAATAGTGTCGGGTATATAGCAAATCTTTAAAACACTACTTTGTCCAGACTTTCTAAACAAACTTAAACACACGATTTACAATGTAGGTAACAGGGGTGGGGACAGCGGGTGGCGGACATGGGATGGACGGAGAGGGGAGATCAGCTCATGCCAGCTGTGGTCCGAAGCCCGGGTCCGATTGCCATATAAGCAGGCATTAGGCAGGTGCCAGTAGGCAGGTGAATGACCAGTCCGCCAGGCTTCTTCAATTTGGAAAATCATCCCTGATTACACTTTATAGCTAACGTTGTATAAAAAGTGCAGTGTTTCGCGAAAAGGGAGGTCTATTTATGTAAAAAAGATTATTATTAAGAAACAGTGGGCTGATGTCCAATCCTCTGGCGTGAATCCAAAACTGATCTGTAAATAGCTGGTGAATGAATTTAAATGCGTAGTGCGTATAGTTGTTGACTTTTGTCCTCGGGCGCATTTTACAGATGTATAGGCTTATTTTGTGAAAAAAAAAAGCAATCTCAAAACGTGATTTTGCTTTCTTGACAAGGTATAAAGGATAGGATAGAATTGTGTCTCCAAAATCATATTTTGATCACAATACTAGCATGTACTTATAAGGAGGAATTTTAATCAACTTTTTAAAACCCATTAAAATGGGTTTTAAAAAGTGCCTAGCTGCGTGATTTGTGATTATGCATAACACTCTTCGTATATTATAAATAATGAAAACATTTAATAAATGAAGCGGCTATTGATTGGTGCCACTATTGGCCCGACAATGATAAGCTCGTAGGTTCTTTCGGAGGCTCTTTTAGCTTCTGAAGCTCAACTCATGTCATTCGTCCACATTCACGTGGAGTCGTTAACACAAGGGTTGAATGTGAAGTGGTGAAAAAAAAAATTTGTAGGGAGGGGGAAATTACTATCCCATTCCCTCGCCTTTTCTATAGCGCAGTTTATGCCGAGGTGATTTGTTCACATGTGTTGGATAGTATAGGTTTTTACACATGCCGCTACTCTGAGAAAAAAAGTACGGTCCGCAATGCCGAAAAATGGTCCGCTAGTCGGAAACAATACAAAGTCTGATCGTGATTTGGATAACTAGGCCTACTTTTTTACTTCCTTTCTTAACCCCCAGGCCCGGTAAATCTGGACTACAAAATTTATTGTGCGAAGAAATGTACTTAGTGCAGTATTCATTTTGTAACAAATTTCGGTTAAGGGCCATGGTCCTATCGCTATTATAGCCGCGTCGTCCTCAAACTCCAGATTTTACCGGGAAGTGGCAAAATTTTGGTATCTAAAGAAGCTACTATTTTTCTCATGTACCCTGTGAAATCTTAGGGCTCAAGGGATGTTTGGAGCTGTTTTATTTGGTTTAAATGTTGTGAATCGAAAATATATGTCCCATTTTGGTCGCCCAACATTAAAATTTTACAGAGTACTTTATGGGATTACAAAATCACGTTTTTTAAGCTCTCAATCAAAACTGGTTGAAATGTTGGCGTGAAACTTTACAGTTTGGGTTTTTGGGGGTTGAAGGCCATGCTATCAAGATGAAAACTTTATATACTTAAATGTGGTCATCTCGCTTTAAACTCAAGAACAATTTGCATATGTACTAATGAACTTTGATATTCTTTTCAAGTTACTTATGTTTCGGTAAAATTTGCATACAATGGTTATTTGCTTTATTAAATTATATATAGCTTATACCTGACCAAAAGATTGACTTCAATTATTTGTATCAAATCCACTTATCGGGAAAATACGTTTTGCCTGAGGGCTAGTGAAAGGATCTCGCGCCCACACTCTTGGACTAGCAAATTTCCCCTTTTGAAGACCAAACAATACCAGATGCTAGTGTCATTCTAACTGACCTCATTAAAACACACCTTTTGTAAGGTGAACTTCAAAGTTTACAGGTCCAACAAAAGATCTCTGAGGGAACTGGTTTTATTAGACCTTCATAACAATCCCATTTACTATAAAAATGACGAATGTGGATTATGTTTAAAAGCATAAAGCTCGTTCCCAAGGGAATGGATCTTTTAATCATGTTTTTCAATTGTTATGTGTCACGTTGCCTTTGTAATTTGTGTAATCTTAACCCGAAGACGCTTATACACTTAAAATATATAAAGGGTCTGCACACTCCTTTGGTGTATAAGGGAGGGGGGGGGGGGCTCATGTTGACCTCCTCCCCAAAACTATTTTGCCGTTGGAGTTTTTAAACGTACCAAACCTCTGGTCATTGATGGGCACGAAGACCACATCACAAGGAAAAAAATAAAAACGTTGTCTGATTCAAAATGTGGTCCAAAGACCGAGTTTTGTGATTCGCACACAATTCTCCCCAACAAGCCGAAAAAATGGAAAACCACTTCCCGAAACGACCCTTTCCATAAAATTTGGCTCATACTCAGGAGAACATAAATGCCAGTTTACCTGGCTGAAAAGACGGGGAAAAGTTACCCAATACGATTACGGGGTAAAAAACATTTTGAATAGCGCCACCTAATGCTTATTTAGCTAATTAGCATATGAATGCCATGGCCGATTTCAAGTTTTTTCCACCAACATATGCACAACTTATTAGACAAAAATAATTTAGCATTCAACATGGGCGCGCGAAAAACAAAATGGGATAGTTTTGTCTGTGTTTCAATGCTTAGTTTCCGATTAGAGGGCAACAGAGGTCAACGTCCTTGCATTCAATGGGGCTTGCCTTTTTTCCCTCTCTTGGGTAACAAGCATTTGAGACCGTCAAAGCTAGTCCTTATTTGAATCCTATGAGCGCTAACAACGTGCACCATGCAGCTTTTCATCCAAATCGGAGCAACTTTAAAATATGACCTCTGTGCAACTCTGATATTGACTTTATTTTTATTGATTTTTGCCGTTTTTAGCTTATGAAAACCCTCTGAACCTTTAGGCTGTAGATATTACAAATTAATACCTTTTCTGATCCGTATATGGCATCATATAACGTGGTATGCCTTTGAACACGATTGGATCACTTTAAAATTTTGCCCTGTACAAAATCTTTGTCTAGACCTCCTCAATACCTCCCCATTTGCATCACGTAAGAATCATGTTTCAGGGGTTCCTGCCGTCAGGCGGTCCACATCTTTAATCACGTCAAACCGTTTTTCGAGATGTTTGCAAATGTCACCAGCTCCCAGGCTACGATGGTATGGAGATGCTGGGGTCACTTGAAAACCGTGTTTTGAGTGATAAACAAGCTTAAACATAGACCATAGTTTACGCGATATGTTATCGGGTGAAATGGTGTTTTTTTCCGATAAATTATGTTTAAAAACATTTTTGTCACGAGAGAGAATGTGTTTCAAATTGAATAACCCGTTCCAAAACATATTCATTATCACAATCATCAGCCGAAAAACAATGTTTATCTATACTGATAACTGTGGATAAACTTAGTTTATCGAAAAACAGTGTTATTCGAAAACCACTGCTAAATCGTGTTTGTATCGAAAACGCTATTTGTTAAAAAAACGCTTTCACACTGATACACTTTGTTTTTCGAATAACCATTTTTATCACACGCGAACGTAGTTTTATCACCTGCTTACTAAACGTGATTTGAATATTTGTTTTAAATCGAAAAACTAAGTTTATAGACTGATAAACCATGTTGAGAACCACGTTTTGGAAACTGCATCAAAATGAGTTCTCAGGTTTTTTCGAAGACCTATTTTTAAAATATCGCCAAATGAGTTTATCAACTTGGAGCAAGCTGTTTACGAAAATTGCCTTTTGTTTTTCAACTTTGAAGCATTTCTGTAGCAAAACCACGTAAGAAATCGATTGGGGTCTTTCTATTTGAAATCACTACCTAGAATATTACACATATATGGTGCACATATGGGTGCCCCAAAATCTCTCGTTACAACACAAAAAAAAACAACAACAACAACACAAAAACCGTTACGAATTTCCTGTAGCCAAAATATACAATGAGAAGAAATGCATGCCATTGTTTAACATGTTTAATTTAAATGACATCACATACGACACTATGGATATACATCATCTCTCGTTGCACCTTTAATTGTTAAATATTTTTAAACAATCAAACCCTTTTATAAGCTTGTTTAAACTTTTAAAAAATTTAAACAATTGTTTCACGGGTGAACTGAACAGCAGCTTTTCAGATCCTCCGTTTTTTTTGAAAACAACATGCAGATCATCCGTTATACAACATGGGTTAAACTTTGAAACGTTTAAATTTGATTTTTTTTTAAAAACTTTTAAACAATATGTTTTTTGCAGTGTACGTCAAGAGAGAGAGAGAGATGCATAAAAACTGCCCGATTTGAAGTGTACATTCCACTAGGTCGCTTCCCTGCTTAATTGCAGGCTTTACGAATAGTGGGGGACGGTACGTGCACAGATCTTTGTTAGTGTGCAAATCTGGATAAAATTGTGAATTTTGGTACACAAGTACTTTATACATTGATAATAAAAAAAAAATGATGGAAGCACTTGCCACACCCTTTTCCCCAGCTTGGTCCCCAGCTTGGATTTCATTCAAGGTTACACAGGGGTAAAATTTTTAAAATGTTCCGATTGTGTTGGGAAAAGCTACCTCATGATGTCCTGTCTGTTTCCAAGTGTTCCAAACATGTATAGTTTATACTACCTGTGACTTAGTTTATGGATTATGGGGTAAAACTGTAGAATGGTAAAAAAAAAGTCATTTTGGTTGTACAGGGTCAAATTAAAAGTTGCTCCACTTTTTGTAAAATGTGGTTCAAATTGTTGTTTTAGCTCAAGAACGTTCGTTCGGGCAAGTCCAAAAATCACAGTGGAAGATCCGGTCTTTAGCCGCTGATAGTTTTCCATCACCAGGTTGATCAGGTCTGGGATTCCTCTTTGGGACTTGTAGACCTCACAGTTCACTAATGATTTGGCTAATGGTTTGTGGCTCCTCCACAAACGCAGTTTGGTGAAAATTCTAACTCCGAGCTTGTGAAGGAAGTTCTTTGTACGGCTAATGCCAGTTCTGAGTGTTTTGAGGTTGACCATGCTTTCCTATCACGGTCACAGCCTTTGGGCTGCTAGATTGGGCTGTCCAAAAACTGCTTTAGGTCAAAGTAGAGGATGACCATTGCTCATACCATCTTCATTGATCCAGGATGATCGATAGGTATAACTGTGACTGCAGTTCATGGATTGGGTAGCAAAGTGATTCCGTGGAATTCTCTGATCCTCAAAGGGTGTTGGTGGTGGGTTCGGCTACCAGATTCATCACATTTCTTGGCGAGCTTGATCGCCTGAAGTTCCGTCCTAAGGTTTGCAGGAGCTCTGCCAGACAAAAGAATTGAAGGTAGTCTACAGGCGTCGCCAAAAGGCAACCACTAACAAGTTCTCCTTGTATCATTCAGAACGACATCAATCTTGTGTGAGTGGTACACTGTGACTCCATACTTGTGCAGCGTATTCGGCAGTAGAGTATGCCAAGGCCACGTTATGTATGTAAGGTGTCAAAGAATGCACCCCATCCAGTTCCGCGAGCCCTCTGAGGAGGTTGACACGAGCCGCGTCTTGGCAAGCGACTGCTGGTGGTGTTGTTTGAAGGTAAGGCTGCAGTCCATTGTGACGCCAGGTAACTTGGGGTGTTGGCATGTGACAGTTTTTCGCTCCATCTAGATTGAGTTATTCTCTTTTTTGCTTTTTGCACATCGATTTGCAAGGTGGAAAAACAGAGCTGACAGTGCTTGGGTTTGCTGAGTTTCAAGTGGCCATCGGTGGAGAATTGGCTTTCAGTGATTAGGTCTTTTCTGCAACACTGTTTCTTAGGACTCAAAAGAGTCAGCAGCTATTCCAAGTGCCGTGTCGTATGCGTAGGAGTACTGCGAAAAATCTCCCTTTGGCATATCTGAGGACGTAATGTTGAAGAGACGGGTGCCAGGACAGAACCTTGTGGGACACCATTCCGAAGTTTGCGCTTTCTACTGCGTTTGCCCATTGATGTCTCCAGGACGAAGATCTGTCTTGGATGGCAGCATAATGAACTTGACAAGATTGACATCAGGGAAGATTTTGAGTTAGCGTGGGTAGAGAATGAAATATAGGAATAGTTTTATTATCTTACATGTCTGGTTATTAAGCAAAATGGCGAATAAAATCAACAGCTATGGCACCTATTGGATTATATTGCCGTCTGATCTATTTGGTTGGATAACGTGAAAACTACGTATAACAGATAAGCAATTATTCCTTATTTCACCTTTAACTACCGAAACATGTGCCACATATTTAAATGATCAAAGCAACTTTTAAACTTTTGAAACCCCATTGTCCACACCAACAACTTGACTTTTTCAATCACCATTTTAACCCCGTAACCTCCGGGACTATAAGCCATAGATAGTGTACCTATAACTTTTTGGAATCCTTGTAACCAGGCAAACACCAGGTGTGCTTTTTACACATTCGGACTTCTAAATTTTGGACCCCCCCGTATAACCTTGAAACCCAGCTAGGGGCCATAAGAAGGGGGGTTGGCAATTGCTTCCACCAATTTTTGGATTATGCATGAAGTACTTGTGTGCAAAAATTCACAATTTGATCCGGAAGCGCACACTCTTTCACCACTGTCCCCTACTATACTCTTAGTCGCAGTAGAAGTTTCACAGTGAGTTAAACAGAGAAAAGCATTAATAATTGGATTTTTGTAGAAATACAAAATTACCCCCATTGTTTATTTTTAAAAATGTTATCAGCTTAGATGCAACATATTAAAAATTCTTATAAGGGCGATTCTATCCTCGCTCAAACCCCTAAGGAGGGTATCTTTGTAATAGCGACTGTTGGGGGCTCACTGTTTTTTACTGGGTTTTATGTTCTATCTTAATACTTTTATTACTGGAAAACCATACAACTATAATCCACAAACACATTCACCGTTTCTTTTTTAATACATTAATAATATACTATACACATTTGCAAGTACTGCTATCTGCTATAACCAATCTCTATTGTACAGTAATACTGAAACGATTTTCATTCAGAATAATTTCTCCACTCCTACTATAGACGTGCCATGCCAATCACAATACATTGAATTATTAGCTCACCTTTTAAAGTTAAGAAACTTTTAACACAGCTAAATAGAGCGCTATGTACATCAGATCCTTCTATCAAGCTGAGTACACATATACCATTGCTTACAGGTAATAAATTCCCATTATACAAAGAAAGTCAATTAAATGTTTCTCTCAGAGTATTAGAATTCTGTTTTGCTTGGTACAGTTTCAATGAAGAGATGCCAAACACCTCGCCATCTTATTACATAAAAAAGCTCAACGATACAAAGAATCACGGACGCTTTATACCGTGTACTTTCGCAAATTTGCCCGTTAACCCCGCGATCAACCAATTAATGGGTTTTCTAACTACAACACGACCCCCTGATTTTTTCTTAACGAAACATACCTCATCTTGTTTGTATCAGTGTGTAGCTACATTTCCCTTCTTCCAAATCAACTTAAAACAGTCAATTTTACATAACGGCCATGGTGAGTCATAACTGAGATCTTATTTTTACGTCAATTGAAGCAAATCAAAATCCCAAAGCTGGTTTTTTCGACCTTTTTTTCCATTTCATGCAAGCCAAAATTGGTATTTATTGGCAATAAGTGCCAAAGTAAGCAATCACATGTTATTACTCTAAAAAAAATAAACAAGGGAGCACTACCAAGTCTTCGCCATCATGTTTGGTTCGTGGATTGGGTTGTAGTTGGGATGGGTGTGGGAGTATTTGGGGTGGTTTGTAACGGATGAAGCATTTTTGTGTGCCAAAGTTTTGGTGATTATAAGCTCTGTTTTAGAAGAGTGTTTAAAGATTTTTTTTTCAATAGGCATTGCAATTTTACATAGGTCATTAGAGGTCATAGAATATATAACCCCATGGTCTTGGGCCGTATTCTTATGGCAAAGTTTTGGATGTATTCTTAGACTATTTGCAGAAACTATTGGTTAAAGGTCACATGGGTCAGAAGAGTTCATCTGTGCATACCTTACAAAATTCCTGACCCAGTGGTTTTTTAAAGTAGGTTGTACAGCAGTTTATTTGTGGAAGTGTTTTATAGATTTGACCATGGGGTCAAAGGTCATGCCGAGTTAATTAGAGGTCAATGATTTTGTGCACTGGCTTGGGCCAGTGGTTATTTTTAGCAAGTTTTGTAGCTAAACAACTTTATTGGAAATGTATCATTTAAAAATGGGGTCAAAGTCAGGTAGGAGGGTCATTGAGTCAATCTTGTATATAACTCCCTGAATCCCCCCAGGTTTCCTTTTAGGTTTGGTTATCACAGCATCAATTGCCGAAAGTCTACATATCTGTTTTATTTGTTGAAAGTATGTGATTTTAATCAAAGGGATCAAGTCATTTGAGGTCAAAGAGCACATGGGGTCACTAAAAGTCAAATGTCAAGTGGGTCTAAATGTCAATCTTGCATATCCGGATGAGTCCTGGACCAGTTCTTCTGTTTAATTTGTTGCAGCCTTTTAATATTTGCAGTGTTTTATGATATTTTTTACAAAATTACCTTGCAGTCTTTGACTGCTAGTGTCGTCTGCCGTCATGATTTTGTTAATGGGGCCAAAGGTCACATGAGTCCCAAGGTCCCCAGGTCACATGAGTCCCACTGCACACGATGTCCCCAGTGTCACACGAGTCACCCCGTCACCGGGTCACCCCGTTCACATGAGGTCACCCAGTCACGTGAGTCACCCAGTAAAGTGAGGTCCCCCCGGTCCCTGAGGTCAACCGGTCACATGGAGGTCACCCAGGTTCACAGGATGCAGATGTCACCCCACCCCACACACCCCCACCCATCCCATAGAACACCCTTCCCCCTCCCCATACCCCCCTAATACACCCCTCCCCCTCCCCAACACAGCCCCTCCCCGATCACCCTCCCAACGCACCCAACCCTACCATAAATCCCATCCCCAACACCCCACAAAAAAAACTACAACACCCCACCCACCCCCCCAACACCCCACCCCCTCACAACAAACCCCACCCCCTCCCCAACACCCCACCCCTCCCCAACACACCACTCCCCTCCCCACCAACCCACCCCCTCCCGAAAACCTACCCCCTCCATCCCCAACAGCACCCTACCACCCCCTCCATCAACAACCCCACCCCTCCCCACACCCTCCCCCAACCCCACCCCCTCCCAACACCCCCACCCGTCCCCGTTAACATTTTGACGCAACAGAAATACATTCAGAATACACGACACGACCAAAAATCCCTAGTTTGCCTTCTGCAATTCTTGCACACGACACAAAATGGGGAAGGTCCATTGGAGACGGGGGTCCATCTAGATGGACTACATGGCCTTGGTGAAACGTGAACGATTATCCAATCAGATGCCTCTATTCGGCCAAATCCAGCCTCACTTATTGTGCATGCAACCCGGTGACCCCGTCGACCCTTCGTGTGAGAAATGGCCGATGGTTTTTATGGAATTTTTGTAATTGTCTGGTTGCCCGTTTGATCATTTTATACTTCTAAAATTAACAATTTTACTAGGAATCATTGTGGAATTTACAACCCAGCTGGTAAAAGTCCCTCAACTCTAAAAGGTAAACTATTACAGGTTTCTAGGCTCGTTTTGACACGTTTTTTTGTGCAAAATTTTCCCCGTTTAAATTCCTTTCCGAAAGTGCAATCTTTTCATTTCTTTTCACTAAATGAACCCTCATAGAACCAGATAAGACCTATATTTACTGTAAAATGATGGATATATGAAGCAGTATTGATTTTAAGTGACGAAAAAAAGGCGATATTCCCACCTCATTCAATTTTACACACGCCGTACAGCGTCTGTCTACGGGGTGGTGGTGCAACTTCTCCGTGTGCGTGACCCCTGCTGGCTGACTGGGCGAGCTCATCGGGCAGGCCCTTGCCTATCCATAACCGCTACACAGTGGGCAATGACCCGTGCGTGGCCACAACACTACAATGGACACATATCATAAAGCTTCATTATGCAGCAAAATCCGATATCCCGTCCCGCATCCGTACTTCAAAAGCTCCACACAAAACATAGTGTGAGGCTACCTAACCAATTATGGGTCCACGAACTCCGTAACTCTTTACAGCTAATCCGATAATTTAATCGTTATTCTGTTGACATTCCAAATTCAAGTATCTGGCGGTATCGACAGATTCCGCGATCATCATGAAATATAGTTCATCACAGCCGATCCCCGAACAATTTTCACATTCGTTCAATCAATCACACTCAGTTTGGAGCTTTAGCGGTTACGAATATTGCAAAAGCCTCGACAGCAAAGGGACATAACGGCCCCTAATGCACGGGCACGCAGCAATCAGCTCTGCTATGTCCGATGATGTATAGATGGCATAGCATTGTGGCAGATGGCAATGGATAGCATATCAAATAAGTTTTGGCGCAAATCAACCCATTGCGGTGCCCCCTGTGGTGTCCCAATTTACTAAGTCAGTGTTGCCAGTAATGAAACCAAAGTTCAAACATTGAGCTCCGGGCATTCTCCGGGAACTAAAACAGCCCAATTTATCCGAACTTTGAGAGCTCGCCCGTACATTGCAATTGGCTGAATAGTCAGTATAGTGCGAACAAAGGTAATTTGGCAACATGGAAAACATTTCGGCGGAAACGGACCTCAACCGGACGGCAACTAACTTAATAGTCCTCCATCCTCTTTGAAGCGGAAGACTAAAAATACAATATTGTCATTATTTGGATACCTAGCATCAAGTACCATTTCGGCCATTTTACATCACAGTAAAGTATAGAGGTGGCAAACCACCACACTACATTCCGACTTTGGACGGGACACCTGCCCCCCTCCCACCCCCGAAGGTGGTACCTTCCAATTTTTATTTCGCTAAAGACGCAAAGATTAAGCTTTACCATTAACATAAAAGGCCTAGCTCATATTCGGTTTTTTGTGCACAAGAATATCCGTTGGGGGGGGGTCCTTGGGTCGATGAGGGTTTAATGGGCAATCTCCTGATGTAGCAGAATAAAGCTGTAGGCCGCTATTGTGGATACTCATTAATGTCACAATCATATAGCTGCCTTAAGCTTTATTCCGGATTACAAAGGGTTATCTGCGACAATTGCCGTCTTTATGAACAGTAATGTTGTTATTCTATTTTTACAACTGCCTTTACGTGAATTCCAGCGACGACTTTGTTTCCCTGTTATTTTATCTGCTGATTTCTGTTTAGTCCATGTTCTTGCCTTTAGTCCGCTTCATAAGTTGATAAACCACGTGGCAACGAGATAAAAGAGTAGTTATTGCATACGGAGGGGCCTGGGGCTGGTCAAAAAACCGCCCCAATACTTTGGTGGGGGTCTCATACTGTGACCCCCACCCACCAAAAAAAATAATCTTAACACTTTTGAACCAAAACATCAAATTTCAGATGCTTCCTCCTCCCGCACCCTCCCCACTCAGCGCTCCGCTGCCTCGCCAGGGCCTCCATGACCCTTAAGTGGGTCTCCCGAATCCTGAAATCTTCCTAAGCCTGTACTGTACCCAGTCTTGAACCACTACTGGGTTGCCGAATATTTGGGGCTTTGCATACAATCATATTTAGTTTTTAACTATTTAAGTTTAGTGTTCAATATACCAGACCAAATCCACAGCACCAAAGAAGTTCTCGGAAAACTGTCACCACAGACTGACCCACTACCCTCGCTAATATCACTATGAGCTATAATATATCAACTCCCATGGCACATTTCAGTACTTTCTTCACCGATGTTTGAGCAAAATACACTCCCTTGTATTTTAGTATGATTTTATGATACCCAGGACATGCAGGGACTCTGCTGTTAGACTATGCCCATTCAGGGCTACTGAACTAAGAGCCCTTGGTAGTGAGCAGCCTTCCTCATGTGTAATTGATGCTGAAACCCCAATGGGGTACGCGTTGGACTCCGATTCTGACAGAGTTCTGAGTCTTTGCGTGTTTGTTTGGTGCGGGTTTCACCGCCCAAATCAGTTTAACTTGGTGGGGAAACTCAGGAATGCTAATCTGTTACTGCTCTTTTAATGGCTATAAATCGTCAATACTATGCTTCGATTCGCGATGATATAGGAGCTGGGGAAGTTTTGGGTCATGTCCAATGGGTTGAAATAGGGAAAAGCATTTTAATCTTCCACGAATCCTTGCTGCCAACAATAGAAAGTGATTTGAAAGAAAGGGGACAAGTAACAAAACTTAATTTTGTTTACTGTCCGTTTCTGAATGGACCTTTGTAACAGTTTCAATACAGTCGATTTATAAATATTCACATCACTTCACCTGTACAGACGGTGTGTTTATAGTAATTACGCTTTTTGGGCCCGCCAACGGATTATTCCCGTTCGCACAAAAACGCAAACGGAAGGCTTTTATGTAATTGTAAGTTCATCCTTCACGGCATTTTAGCGAAAAAAAATAAATTTGGACCGTGGTACCACCTTCAGGGATGGTCAGGGTGTGACCCGTCAAAGTCGAACGGCGTTGTGTGTGTGGGGGGGGGGGGGGGTTTTTTGCATGCCGCCTTTCTATACTGTTTTTATTGTATTAAAATGCCCAAAAAAATGGTACTTTTGTTACGTATCATTCTACTGTAAGCTAATACTGACATTATTGATTTTTTAGCGGTAATGACATGTGTATGCTTACACCCCTATTGCCAAAATAAATACCACTTTGCGTGCATGCATGGCGAAAATGGTCGAAACAAAAAAAAACCTTGATTAGTTTGTGAGATTGATTCAAATAACGTTATAAATAACCTCTCATGACTATGACGTCACTGTGACGTAATATGTTTTAAAACTTTAGGCCTGTACTTTATTGAAGAAGGAAAAGACCTATGTAGCTTACACATTGATACAAACCAGATGGTTGTCCTTAATTACGAAAATCAGGGGTAGTCCCCCGGTAGTGAATGTAGTAGAAAAACCTTGGTTGACGGGGTGTGTTAAGAATATGGCATTATAATTCTGGAATTAAAATGTATTTGGAAATTGAATGGAACAAATAATTAAATTCCTCCAACATTTAAAAGTATGTTACTATCCGACCGCTACCATCCGAATCCACGGTCAGTTTAAAAGAACTGGTCGATTTTGATGTTGTGTTTGAGTTTTTATGTGTTTAGGCCAAGGTTTTTCATTCCAACTACTTTATCCCCCGAGCTTCAGCTATTAAGAACTACATTTGACCATCTATGAGTGGCATTGCCCATGGATTGGTGGAGTCGTAGGTTGTATGAAAGTAATGATGAGGCCCCGTATTACATGCTTGGACAGCGCAAAAACCATTGTTACCATTATCAGGATTCAATAGCGCACCTGCCGTATACAGGTGGTATTCACATTTTAACGTACAATACTTGCACCAGTGACCCGCTATGTCTTGACCAGCACCGTGTTTGTTACCGTAGAACACCAACCGTATTAGGGACGCACGGACTAGGAGTGATGCAAAGTATAATTACTGTTCGCCCCTCACAAAAACAACTCTAACCCGTAAAAAAGTACAGATTGTCCCTCTAGATCAGCGCGAATCGAGTATAACCTAGAATTTCGCGGTTTTCGGCTTTCGTGCTTGCTATATCGTAGATTAAAGCGTGAGAGAGCCTTCAACCACTTTGACCTTTTTGGGTGACGAGAGACATTAGCAACATACACCCGGTCCCGTCCATCCGTTGCCAGCTGAACACCAGTGGATCCAGAATAGCTGGCGGTCTACAAAAGGTCCTCAGACAAAAGTCCGCGGAGTTTTTGACCACATTAGAGAGGTTCGCAAGGTCACGGATACGGACATATGAGGCACGGATCGTCATCACTTTTGTGGTTCAGGTGACGTGTTCCGTAACACGCATGAGTTGACAAAGTCAGTGACGGATACTGGCTGAGATATACGTAAGTGAAAACCGGTTATCATTCTGAACCCACGTCAAGTGGAAATGGTGACACTCTATTTTGAAAGTTATTCTAGAGTGATTTTTTCCGCTGAAAACGTGAGTGAACGCCGATAATTTCAAAAAAAATGCGTCCTAAAGTCTTTTCAGGGGGTCCACTTCCAAAGGGGTGTTTACTATAAAAGGGGGTAGGAAATGCCATATTTTATGTTGTGTTTAGGTGTCTACATACCGGAATAGAAATTCCACGTAAAACTAGTTTAAATTCCCTAAAGATATGCTAAATATGCAATCCCGGGGGTGCCACTCCGGGGACAGGGCATTTTAATGAAATGAAAGAATTGGAAGTCAATTAACCATAAATTATGGTCAATTACACAATTTTTCTTATTATGAAATTCAACCGAACTATTTTAATGTCCCCCAAAATGCTGTTCCGGGGGGCTAAAAAGGGGGGGGTTACTTTAAAGGGTTAGGAATGTCATATTTACGTGACGTGATATAGGTGTCTAATTATACCTTCCGACTATGAGAAGTTCATTTAAACTATTTTTAAAAATATGCTCAAAATGCTTTTCCGGGGGTTGATGAAGAACATGAATGAAAAGGGAAAAATTTTGCGATATTTGAATTTCTCCTAGCGAAAACATGTCTATTTTAACATTAAAGCGGGTAGGTTAATAGGACATTCCTAACCCTTTTAGTAAAACCCTCGGAAAAAGCACTTTGGTGACCACCGGAAAAAAGCGTTTTGGACATTTTGGGGACTTAAAAATAGTCAGTTTAATACGATGTATAAAACATAAAAAATGTTATAATTTGATCATAACATTATGTAATTGGATATTCCTAAAACCATTCATTAAATACTCCCTTCCCGGTGCCCCCCCAGGAAAAGCATTTAAGAATATCGCTATATATTTCAAAAAAGTAGTTTAAACCTTTTTATTAAAATACTCTCTCTCCGGAGTGGCACCCCGGAAAAAGCATTTTAAACATATTTTAGGAGTTAAAAATAGTTGGTGAATTCTCATTGACTGGAAGTGTATAAAAGATTTAACCTAAATCACAGAAATATGACATTCCTAACCGTTTAGTAATACACCCCTTTTAGGAGTGGAACCCCCGGAAAACACTTTGGGGCACATTTTTTTAAGTACGGCGTTTCCATTTGTTCAGTGGAAAATCCACTCGAATCAGTTTCGAAATAAGGGCAACATTTAAGGGTTTGCAGAGGGCTTACCATGTTGACATGAACCGATAGCCCTGCAGCGAGTATCATGACTCACACATGCGAAACTAAAATTTATTTGTCGCGGCACGGTGAACGGTTACGGCTATCGTATCTGTAACCGTATCCGTGACATTGCGAAACCTCTCTATTAATCAGGCTTTCTACGCATATAGACGGGAGCACGGTGCATCGACTGAGGTTCCCAATTACGACCTTTACATTTCAGGTTTATGTGGGGGCAGATGCATAAGATACAGCCGAAACTTTTCAATCATCTCTTGCGCTGTAAGACTTAGGCATGTATGCATCTGACCAGAAATCCAGACTCTGCCTAAATCTTGTAAACTGCCCGATTCCACATTCTCCAGAAGTCGGTGTTGCAGGGATATAAGTCCTCCGGGCTCCAAGCCCGGGAACAATGGGGAACAATAGTGGCAATCCATTCAGTTGACTCTTCACACAACATTAGTTTCAAGCTTATTCCGTGTCTATGGAGCCCGGATTATGATACCTGCCGGACTATGATTACTTTCACACCGGGCTGTAGGAAATGTGTAATCGGTCACTTGAGAGGGACAATATTATACAAAAGGAGGAGATACATTTTGCAGAGATGTGTTAAAGCCACTATCAGTGATTCACCGAAACGTGTCAAAAATTAAAATTTGCCATTTTTTTTTTTTTAATATTTTTAATTTTTTGAGGTAAAATTTCTCAAGTTTTTTTTGCATGTACTGAAAAAATTGTAGAAAAGGAAGAAAACAGCCAGTGTTCAAGATTTGAATCTCATTCAAATTACGTGTTGTAGTAAGTGTCCGTACGAGACAGTAATGACTAAAACATACGATTTGTTCTTTTTTAGGTTGCTTTCAGACTTAACACTTGCAGGGTATGCTAAGCTACCTTACCTGCTATAAACATGCACAAATCTGATTTTTTTTTTGAATTTCTGATTTAGCAAATCACTGATTGTGCCTTTAATTCAACTGACATAACATTCAAACATTTTTCTAACTTTTTTTGTTTACTTTTTGGCAACGAAAATTAAATCGTTTTATCAAAACATCACAGGAATGTAATAGAAGATTCTTCAAACATCGAGCTAAGAGTTACAGAAAGAGGATTCCATGTATATAAACATCAACAAGGCAGGTGTACAGAACATGTACAAAGGTTATTGAACGCAGTGAACGTAGACCTGGGAAACTAGGTCAAGGCGAATGTTATGTATGTTACAAAGATTTACCTAAGGAATAATACAATATTGATCTTATTTGAATACAATTGGGAAGTTGAAAGAGAAATTTATGACACACAAAACTATGGTGAGATTTATATTGATAAGAATAAAATAATCATTAAAAAATCTCTGCAAAATTGCAAAACATTAATGGTGGATTTTATTATGCAGAAAGTTGTATTACACGCGTTCGTTGGCTTATTTGAGAATTGCAGTACATTTGGAAACAAATGCCATTATTGTTGAGTAGAAACAATAGTTACTCTTAAGTCCCTGGCTCAAAAGGGGTATCTAATTTTTATACTATTAACGTCGAAAAGAAAATATTGAAGGCAAACTCATTCCAGCTTTCCCTATACTTCAGACAATCTAAAGGGGTTTAGTATAAATTATATTCTTTATGGGGCACAGTGCAAGGGTAAATTTGAAATCAAGTCAAATTGTGTTTTTAAACACATACAACAATGTATTTATCTTGTTTATAAGCATTGAAAAAGGTATAGTTTCTCTAGGTCCTGACTGTTAAGTTACAGGAGTATATCACTATTAAAGTTTGAGGTCATCCTGGATTAAAATTACCCAATGCTCAGATTTTGTTGGAAGGAGTGTTGTTGATTGTTTTATCTCTAAAGGATCCAAAAAGTGTACTGCTTTACATTGTGTGGCATTCACATGACCTTTGACCTTGGCATGTGACCTTTGACCTCTTAACAAATGAGGGATCACATGTGGAACTTATGACTAATGTTTGGGGTAGACATTCATATAGAAGTCCCATGGATGCAAATGAGGTATTACAATTGATTCTGTCATGCGCTGTATGACGTTGTGCAGTAGCGCTTGACGGAATCAATGGCAATACATCATTTGCATCCATGGGACTTCTATATGAAACGTCTACCAAGTTTGGTTTAATACAGGCAAATGTTAACCCTTTTTCACAAGACTACAACAACAGATGACAACACAGGCAACACAAAATGTTTTCCATTGAATACTCATGTCCCAGGTCTCTACACATTTTGATTTCTTCTTGTCATATTTCATTTACTCTTCTCATTGAAGGGTAAGTGGGAGTGGGGTGTGTAATAGAACCTCAAAAAGTGCCCAATTTGGGTAATTTGATGCTTTTTAGAAAATTTTGCAAAAATGCATTCCCACACCCACAACCCAAGTTTGGGTATGTTTTGTGTTCAAAATGTTGCAATGAGGCCAAGCTAACTATTTTCTAAATGACCCATGCTATCATGGCAAGATATAAGGAAATGGCATGTTTGTCTCCAGTTATGGTTACAGTGTCAAGGTGTGGCATTTTTATTTTGTTTATTTATTTTTGTCTTATTTAGCCTGAGTAGATCATTCAGTGTTCAGACACTGCTTTCCAATGATGCCCAGGGATCCAGAACGACTTGGGACAGGGGTTTCCACCATAGTCTTTATCGAAACTGGCTGAAATTACATATACAAGCGTAATTCTCCATGTACATGGGACCGGATGGCATTAAACAGGATATTCTCATGGTTTGTTTGCCCAAGTCCAAATTAACCACTGGAAGAGCAGAATTTTAATCAATAGGTTTTATACAAATCAAATCCAGAATTTAGTACTCAAATTAAATCCTAGCAAGTGGCCCCACCAGGACTCGAACCTGGGCCGACTTGCACCATTAACATGTTTTGAGTAGCCCAAGTATGTGAAAATATCGGATCCAAAACATGATAATGATAAAATTGGATGATTTACGACCAATATTAATTGGTCTTGCTATGAGTTTTAAAATATTGGGCTCGACTGCGTCTCGCCCAACATTTTTACAACTCATAGCTCAACCAATTTATTGGGGCTTAATGATCCAATTTTATATCAAGGCGAATACCTAAACAGTGGGCCACCGCTCTCCCATAACATTATTTTGGAACAAGAACATTATGAAACAATCATACCATGTGCTACAAGGCTGATTCTTACATTACAGTTCTCTAATTGCTTACATATGTGTCTGAAGGAAAGCCTAAGAAAAATTTTGAAATTATGACAACAATCTGATGTAATCAGTTGCGTAGTTTTCCGGGATCACTCCCTGAGATTCCAGGCTCTGCTTTTCTGATTTATACATCACAATTCTCTCAATTTCAAATTACATGTTTCTCCAGTGTACAAATGATTACATCACACACAATGTGCTTTTCTGTGTTGAACATATGAACATTAGGAAGACTGTGACCATAAAAGAGTGCCTTGTGAAAGCTATTTGGGCTGTTATTTACAACTACATTATTCTAGCAAATAAAAACTATCAATCTTCAACTCATTCCATCTGTTAACGACTTGTCTCAAATGTTTGTTCTCTGTAGAATTCTTTTGCAATTGCTAAGATGCCCCTTCAATCAAAATTGATTTATGATCAATTATGGAATTCCCTTTTTTCCTGTATATTGTTCCCAATTAATGCATATTTCTCCATTTCTTTTCCTTCTGCAGGCACAGCGTTAAAAGTCTCATTTATTATGACAAAACGAGAATAACTAACAAAAAATATCAACGGCGACACCACCTTGTGACAACTAATCCGGAGTATTTATGCCAATAACTACATCCTGTGTAAATTGATGAAATTTAATTGCGGGCAAATATAATTTTCATAAAATTCTAGTTTTTACATGTCTTTCTATGGGAAATGGGGCATATTAGAGGGTGCTATAACAACATATTATGACCTTAGGCCTATATGGGCAAGATTCCCACAATGGATTTTTCTGATTTTTGCATGTCCCTACCTATATCCGTTGTCAAAATGGTGTCGCCATTGCTTAACATTGCTCTAAAAATGAAAGAGACCTTTGCATGGGTCAAACAGCTGTGCATGAAGTATGTAGTAAACCAGCAACCCAAGGGAAGACAATCAAGAACTGGAAGATGTTTTAACCATTCCCATGACGTATTGATTTGAAATTGCAATATATGAAGTTATGTGATGCATACAGAGGCTTAATATCAAACACAAAATCCATGATTAAATGCTCTTTGTAGCAAAAATGATGGGAGTGAGGGCACCCCCATTTTGGTTGGAGGTGATGAATATGTTAAGCTATAAAGACCCCCATTATTTCAGCATTTGTATCCAATGATGCCATTATTTTATGAACATTTACCACTGTTAGCCAAAGACCCCATTTTTTGAGAAATTGTTGAAAAAAATGGACTCTGTACATTTTTTAAAACATTTGCAAAATTTCACCCAAAGGCCGTATTTTGGGAGGGTTTAGCAATTGTGACCAAACTTACCACCATTGTTGAGGACAATTTGTTGTCTCGCACCCAAAGACCCATTAATGTTGCAGTAATTTCCCCGGGTTTGAAGGTGCCAACCTATATATCCATTTCAATGTGAGTGCCCCCACCCTTCCCCTGGGCAAAAAATGCTAGTGCTAAAGAATTTTGACGCATGAGCTAAGAAGGTCTGGTGGTTGTTAGAGTCGTTAACCAATTTCTAATCTATAACGACAGGTATGTGCATAGTAAAGTATGGTGATATGCCACTGCATATGGGTGAACAATGCAATGCATGATGGGAAGGTTGAAAAGAGATGATCCATGAGGGTAACACATATTGTTAACCAATTGTTGGCAGTTTCCTGGGTTTGTTTCAGAGGTCAAAAGAACCCAACTCTGTTCACACCGCAATGCTTTGCAGTGGTGTATCTTTGGGGTGCTTTTGGGGTTGTGTGCACTCCCCAGATTCATGCCAAAACATGCAAATCTGCCTATTTTCAGCTACTAGAGGTCCTGCCGCAGCTTTCCGCCCCGGCCCCCTTAAAAAGACAGGTCTGGATATGCCAGTGCTTGGGGGTTTTGCATACACAAAGGCAGATGGTTTTAACCTCTGAACTTTATCTTACATGTCCAGCTTGAAGTATGGAGTAGCCGCATGGCGCGTCTACATTGTACCAACTTGTCAGCGCACACGTAGGTAAAGCACAACCGCACGGCAACTGGCACTGGGTGTTACGCCGGTTAGCCTTAGTAGGATTTTGGTGTCAATGACAGGCAGAATTTTCACTGGACACGTTAAATTCAGATTGAGTAACAAAATGAGGTCAACTGGACCCCATAATTAAAGACTCTGAAAGGCAATTTTTCGACACCTATAGTTCCAAAACCTCCAAAATGCAAACTATAGACATTGTTTGCTAAATGCAGCATTCAAAATAGTGCTTATTGTGGGAACACCAAATTCACATATTGTAATGCTATTTATACATTTGTATTGTCTGACAGAAAACCAACTTGAATATTGAAATAAGGAAACATGATACTTCAAAAGTTTGACCAAATAGCACATTAGAAATCAAGAAATCTTACGCACCTGTATTTGAGAAACTGTCAAGTCTGATTAGTAGACTACATAAAAACATTTGGAAGGCTGGTCTCGGGACCACAAAATATTCCACTGACCAGATAATTCTGCACATTTGGAAATTATGGGGTCCAGTGGACTTTAAGTTAAAAACCTAAGTGGGAACCCTGGTGTACGCCGCGTTGCCACCTTTCATACTTCAGATGAGACAAAGTATAGCTTTACGCAATGCACTAATTGCATTGTGGGAACAAATTTGGTACAAATTGACTTCGGAGAACAAACCCAGGAACCGCGTATTCACCAAACGAAAGGCACAGTTTGACACTGGGTAGAGAACATGGCTGGATAAAATATATCAGGCTTTACATATCCACCCGCGGACTTAGAGAATGCGGTTCACCTTCAGCTGAAGATATCTGTGAGTTACAATCTTGTTGTCTCGTGGTCATTTTCATATGCAGGGGTCAACGTTCCAACTGAAGAGATGATGCTTTACTAACAGTATTGCACTCCCTGCTTCAGACCAAACTAGCTCTGAAAAACACGCATAGTGAACAGAACAAATATGCATATGATCATTTTTTAATTAATGATCAAAATTCCGCAAGGTTCTGAATGTTTTTTTCTTCTATAAATTAATCTGCTTTATCAAAAACATTTCACCCGATTTTTTTTTAAATTTTTAAAGATATATAAAAAAAACTGACCGCTTTAACAAAAATAAATAACAAATAAATTTAGGTATGATAGCAAAGTATTGGTAATTTGGAATATTGGTATATTACTCCATGTTTACCTATATATTTAAAATTTTAAAAAACCTCAGCATTAGAAAAACTCAGACCCCTTGTCTAAATACCTCAGAAAGTAGCATACCATCCAAAAAGAAGGTTGTTAATTTTCCTTTCAAAAGCTTTTACATCTTATCTAAGGCATTTTTACATGTCTAGTATTCAGAAAAAAGGCTACATTAGTCTTAAAAATCTGTGTGAAAAGCTCTAATAATGCAGAATTATGTATGCAATGGTTAATTTGCATATTCAATGGAGGATACCATTTTTTTAACACTTCAATCCCTGTAAGTGCGAAGCCATCTCCAAAACCACTGAATGATGTGTTGTAATCTAAACAGAGGTTACCAATGTTGGAATAGTTAAGGATACATTTTATGGTGATACTCTTTGAGCACTGAGGAGACAATGCAACACTTTTCACTGAATCACTGCATCACTGAATACATCAGGTGCATCTGCCCAAGGTTATTCACAGCCTTCCAACAACTCATGCCAATGTTATGTAACAGCCTTTCCATATGAAGAAAATATTAGTCAACAATGAGGAGCTTGAGAATAAGATCTCTGCTTTTCACACCTTTGCTCTCTGAATATTGTTGTATGGCAATATCTCAACAAACCTACTGTTACCTAACATCTCTCAGCTGTGAACAGCACTGAATAAGGCTTGGTAAGTGCAAAAGATGTATGCATTATTGGCAAAAATGCACTGAGATCACAAGGACACAAAAGTGCCATTAACCTCTACAAACAGATCTGGTCATACTTCCAAATTAGAATGGGAGAAAGGTCAAAAAGATCCAGAGTTCACCAAGAAGCATATTCACACAGTTGCTATGCTAGATAAGCAGTAGACTACTGCTACTTCTGGAGTTCCACAAGGGTCAGCACTAGGTCTTGTCCATCAATTGCATCATTAGCTCAAAAGGTGCCCAATCCAATGCCTAGGGCCTTTGTATACAGCTGCAACTGTAACATGCACGCACCCACACACACGCATGTACACACACGAATGCACATATTGAGTAGATATCAGCTTACTTCTGCATGGAGTTCCACAGGGGTCAGTGCTAGGGCCTTTCTATTACGACTGCAACTGAATGCTCTTCTCGAAACTATTTTCTTGGAAAAAATAAACATGCTCAATAATAACCAATCAAAAGGCTAGTTTTATACAATATACACTGTGACATAGTCATTTTTATTTCTCATATTTCAATGCCATTCTATATTGCCCCAACACCCTTACAAGCTGCAAAATGAAACAAATACACTACAACTTTACAGTCTCAATTGCCCCTCTTAACATTAAACATTCATGAGGGAAATTGTTAAGTTCTGGTCAATAAAGTTTCACTGCATAGACAGTGCATTTTATAACACCAGATTTCTTGTAAAATTTTGGTATCTTAAAAGAATACACTTCCATAGAAATAAAAAACAAGGCGGTTCTCGAACCACA
>JAMKCH010022529.1:0-47933 GCA_023653785.1 Ophioderma brevispina | reverse complement strand
CAATGCATGGCAGTAGGGTTGAGTCGGGGTAATTAGAGGTGTGAAATCTGCAGTAATGTACGCATGCTATGATTAACACGTGCTGCGCAGTTACATAGAAAACGCGGAATTAAAACATATCCTTTATAGCAATATCGTCGTTAGCCGCCTTATTTCCTTCTCATGTTTTCTAGATCATGCCAAAAATTGTTTAGATTAACCAAGAATTGGGCATATGTCAAGAAGGAAGAAGGAAGCCAAGACGTGACAACCTGTTCTATTTCTTGAGGAAAATTATCAACAAGGCAATCAACATTGTGAAGATGACAGTCATGTTGATACACTAAACACGGTATGATGAAATATAAGGAAGGGAATATGTTGGAAATGACCAGCTTTTTTGTCCTTGACAACCAGTTTTTTCAAGGTATTTTTAAATCTCGAAGTCAATGACGAAAATAGATGACGTTCCCCATTTCTAATGCAAAATTTAGTTCGCTTTACAAGAGATTTGAGATTACAAAATCCAACCACGTGGTCATATGTTAGAGGTTTTAATATGTACTTGTTTTTGTATTCTATGGTTGAAACGCTTATTTTCCAAAGTTGCTAGCGTATATGCCTGCATTTGATGCTGTTATTTTCTCCTTCTGTGTCGAGAATATAATTCTCGCACTTGTGACAGAGCCGACACAGTCCTGTGAAAAGGACAGCGTGAAAGTGGTATTGGAGCTAAGCGCCTCTCAGGGTCTGTGGTAAAACGACTTCTTTATTTAAGGATTTTAGCTCTTTGAACCTACTGTTCTCTGGATCCGAAGACAGAGCCGCGACTGTGGGATATTCTACATTGGAGCACGAAGATGGTTATTGGTCAGGTAACCTTTTAACCTTGTAACCATGCAAGTCTTTCAGTTGCCTTACCAAAGAATGGAATAGTTTTTGGGCTGTAATTGGAAAATATGTTTATGTCCAAGAGTTTGAGACTTGAAGGAAACACACCAGAGGACAGTGAAAAAAATGAATAATGATCAAGACACATTTTTAGAATACTGGCTGGTAGGGTGTCAAAGGAGAATGATGTTATATATGCCATCTTGATGGCAGTAAAGCCGCCTTCCCTAGTAATTAAACAAAAGTTCCTTTTCTGAAGGTAGCTGTGGACGACTCGGTCATTACAACGCAAGAAGTGGACTGTCTGTAAGGTCCAGATCCACATGGAGTTCCCTATCTTATTGTCGAACAACTTCCAAGTTGGCTAATGAATCAGCCAGGTTCCCAACTCTTTCGCGAGTTCTGAGTAGGTAGGAGTTCCTGTGTTTAATGTTGACATTAAAAAGGTCATTCTGATCCGTTTGTGCAATTTGATTGTCGTGGTTGTGTCTTTGATTTGACAAAGAGCTTTGATACTGTATTGAACACACTGTCGCCTATATATTACATTTCCTTATCAACATTGAGTTTCGTTTGCTATACTTCTTGTAACTCGTTGTGCTCATTAACCTAAAACATTTAATATTTACTTTTTATTAATTGAACGGTTGAACATTCATGCCATCAGTTTAATCCAAAATTTAGCTATCTCAATATAATAATGAGGTATGGGTAATACGAATCAGCCTAGTTCGGTTTCCTATAGATTTTATAATAATTAATATGCCAAATATTATGAATCATAGCTGAGTTCGTTTTCCCCATAGAATTTATAATAATTAATATATATACAAAAGTGTGAATCATAGCCAAGTTCATTTCCACCATTGGGACACTACCGCCTCGCATATCGGGATCCGTGTCCGCACATCCGCCTGACTTTAACTAGGCATGTTGTACATCAACAATTTTTGGTATCATTGTAAAGGAGAACAAGCATGTTTTAAAATGATGCAAACATGAGTGTTTATTACATTGTTTTCATTATTAAATTTGATAGCATTAAAGGCGGGTGACCCGATCAGGGTTAGATATTTCGTTTGACATTTTCTCCCTCAAGTGGAAGCACACACAACCACCAAAATCCATCCATCCGCACCTTGACGAAAAAGTACATGCCTTGCGTATGGCTACAAAAGGTGCCCATTAGATGCCTTTTGAAACCATACGCGAAACGTATTGAACAAAAGAATTAATCATAGATCCACGTTTTGCGTAAGACTTCAAAAGGGGTTTAGCCCCTCAAGACGAGTAAAGTTGCTTTAATGAGTTCGAGTTCGGGTTATAATAATAATAATAATAATAACAATCTTGATATAGCGCCTAATGCAGATGCCTCTAGGCGCTTCACATAGAAAGGAGCAATATACAAAATATCAATACGACAAATACAAAATAGATAAAATTCTTTTTTTTTTTTTTTTTTTTCATTAAAGGCGGGTGACCCGATCAGGGTTAGATATTTCGTTTGACATTTTCTCCCTCAAGTGGAAGCACACACAACCACCAAAATCCATCCATCCGCACCTTGACGAAAAAGTACATGCCTTGCGTATGGCTACAAAAGGTGCCCATTAGATGCCTTTTGAAACCATACGCGAAACGTATTGAACAAAAGAACTAATCATAGATCCACGTTTTGCGTAAGACTTCAAAAGGGGTTTAGCCCCTCAAGACGAGTAAAGTTGCTTTAATGAGTTCGAGTTCGGGTTATAGATTTCGCGCTCGAGTTAGAGTTGCTTTTAGAGTTCGAATTAGAGTTACTTTAATGGTTCGAGTTCGAGTTACTTTTAGAGTTCGAGTTTGAGTTGCTTTTAGAGTTCGAGTCCGAGTTGCTTTTAGAGTTCGAATTATTGTTAGAGTTGCTTTAGAGTAAAGTTTATTGAGTTCGAGGTACGTATGTAGTGTCTTACAGTACAGCACCAGCGTCAGTTCCGATCTAATTTGCTGCATGTTGACCTTCACGAAAATCACCAGCTAGGAAGTCCCAAACAATAGGTCACACACAGTCAGGAGGTTAAAGCTTACACGATCACAGAATCAATTTTTTTTTTTTTTTTTTTTTAGCTGAAGGTGCTTTGGCATGACTCTGTTAGTTCCACGGACATAGAGGCAGTAGTAGTATCATGTAGACTGTTACGCAGCTTCTTGATCTTCTTGTAGAAAAATTCTGCAAAATTGTCAGCAAGATCTTTTGGACATTCATGGGCAGGTAGCGGTTGTTCCACTCTGGGAGAAGTTATAGATTTCGCGTTCGAGTTAGAGTTGCTTTTAGAGTTCGAATTAGAGTTACTTTAATGGTTCGAGTTCGAGTTACTTTTAGAGTTCGAGTTTGAGTTGCTTTTAGAGTTCGAGTCCGAGTTGCTTTTAGAGTTCGAATTATTGTTAGAGTTGCTTTAGAGTAAAGTTTATTGAGTTCGAGGTACGTATGTAGTGTCTTACAGTACAGCACCAGCGTCAGTTCCGATCTAATTTGCTGCATGTTGACCTTCACGAAAATCACCAGCTAGGAAGTCCCAAACAATAGGTCACACACAGTCAGGAGGTTAAAGCTTACACGATCACAGAATCAACATGGCCTAACACCTTCATACGTCAAAGAATACGGATTAAACAATAAGACAGCTATTATTTCTACGCACATTCATAACCCTAACTGTAAACCCTAACTCTAAACCCTAACCCTAATCCTAAACCTAACCCTAACCCTGACCCTAAACCAACTCAATTATAAAAGCAACTCTAACTCGAACTTGAACTCCACAACTCTAATTCGAATATATAAAATAGTTTTACCCCCCAAGACAAGTGGAAGTCTTTTGTTCAACCGATCCAAAAACCAATGAAACGTTTCATTCGCAAGTACACATCTCGTATATAGCTTCTAAATGTGCCTCATAAAAAAGCTACCCTCACCCATTCCATTTTTTGCATCACCTAGTGTCGTACGACACATCATAAGCAATCGATATTACCGTGCAATCGTTTTACGGTTACTTTACTTTAGATTTTATTGACAAGGAAGAATTTATCTAATCAGATATGACAACGATGTCGTGCTCCAAATAAAAAAAAAAAAACAACAACAATAATAATAAATGGTTCATACCTAAATGCCGTGTAAAATGGAACCACAAATATATTAATAAAGGAGGGTTAGATGAAGTGTAACTTGATCGATTGATTGATTGTTTTACCTATTACCGATTTGAAATGAACTTTGGTACGTTCAGTTTGTGTTGAAGGAATAAAAGGAAGCCAGAAAGGAAGGATGGAAGGAAGGAATGAAAGAAGGGAATCGAAGGAAAAAAAAGGATTAATTGATGGATGGATGGATAAGAATGGATGCATATATATGCACATGCTAAACGTTGTTTCCAATGAGTTTGGAGAACATTGGTAGACCTCGTCCATACAAATACGACCTGCCATTCTCATGTCAGCTTGACTAAGGCCACCTGTGGTGCGAATGGCGTCTTCTATGACAAGGGATACCAGAGGGTAGTTTCAACCTATTCCATAATATATTGCAAGTCCATAATATAACCAAGTTACTTGTGGATGACCCAGTAGTCATTGGTGAGGTTACCCCTCCCGGGTATGAATTTTTCAATTACCCACGTGGAAGTACTACTTATGGAGGCGGCATTGGAATCCTGGTCAAAAAGTCTTTAAATCTAAGGCCCCTACCATCTTATATCGATTCAATCACCTTCGAACACTGCGTGGTCACCCTCAAAACCCATATCCAAATTGTCGGTATATATAGATCACCGCCATCTCGTGTAAATAAGTTTAGAACTTCTGAATTTTTAGAAGAATTTGAGATATTCCTATAAGATCTGTGACACACCATATAAATCCATCCTAATCGGGGATTTTAACTTGCACTTGGATCAGCCTGGAAAAAGTGACACTAATAGGTTCTGCATAGCTCATGAGAATTCTGGATTCGACCAACATGTCAAAGATCATACGCACACAGCAGGTCATATCCTTGATCTTGTGATATCCAGTATTGATGATGATCTTGTTCATAATGTTGAAGTTGATCCGGATGCTCTCATGATTGCTGGAGTTATTGATTACCACTATCTAATCAATTGTTCCCTCCGCTGTACCAAACCTAAGCCCCTTACCATAACCAAAACCTTCCGTGAATATGGCAAAATCGATCATCAGGGGTTTCGCAATTTGTCAAATGCCAATATTGAATCATTTCCCGCTTCTGACGATCCTGATGTCCTTGTGAAATCCTTCAACACCATAACATCTTCTGTTTTAAGTGAAGTGTGCCCTCTGATCACAAAGACAATTGTCGTCAAGCATAGGCTTCCCTGGTATAACGATGTGATCCACGAAGCAAGACATGAAAGGCGCAGACTGGAACGCCGATTGAAGAAAAGTCGGTCCGAAGAGGACAAAGAAAAACTTAGACTGCAGAAGGAACTGGTTGGCAAACTCATAATGGAATCTAAGATCAGGTTTTTCACTGATAAGTGCATCTGTTCTAACTCTAAAGAAATGTATCGCACTATCAACGGCCTTCTTAATAAGCCTTCCAAGACCTTACCTGATTCTGATTCAAAACATGACCTTGCCAACAAGTTCTTGACTTTTTTCATAGAGAAAGTCGAAAAGATCCGGGATGATGTTAGTTCTAAAGATGCCTCTGCTAGTGCCAATCTAAGTGAATATGACACTGTATCTCAATGTTTTATGTCCGAATTTCAGTTGCTTGGAAGTGACGACGTTGTTGATATAATTAGACAATTTCCAAATAAATCTTGTTCCTTGGATACAATCCCATCTTGGCTTGTCAAAAAGAACCTTGACATCTTGGCCCCCTTAATCACTAAAATTGTTAATGCTTCTCTTTCCAGCGGCATTTCCCCTTCTGCTCTAAAAGAATCTATTATTACACCCGTGATTAAGAAGAGCAATGCTGAGAGAAACTGTCTTAAGAACTATCGACCTATAGCCAACTTACCTTTTCTCTCTAAAGTAATTGAGAAGGCAGCGTCACGTCAAGTTATGGACCATGTGGATAGCAATAATCTTGGGGAGCATCTTTAATCTGCGTACAAGCGTCACCATAGTACAGAGACTGCTCTCCTTAAGGTCAAGAATGATCTTCTCTGCTCCCTTGATTTTTTTTTTTTTTTTTTTTATCTTGTGATATCCAGTATTGATGATGATCTTGTTCATAATGTTGAAGTTGATCCGGATGCTCTCATGATTGCTGGAGTTATTGATTACCACTATCTAATCAAATGTTCCCTCCGCTGTACCAAACCTAAGCCCCTTACCATAACCAAAACCTTCCGTGAATATGGCAAAATCGATCATCAGGGGTTTCGTAATTTGTCAAATGCCAATATTGACTCATTTCCCGCTTCTGACGATCCTGATATCCTTGTGAAATCCTTCAACACCATAACATCTTCTGTTTTAAGTGAAGTTTGCCCTCTGATCACAAAGACAATTGTCGTCAAGCATAGGCTTCCCTGGTATAACGATGTGATCCACGAAGCAAGACATGAAAGGCGCAGACTGGAACGCCGATTGAAGAAAAGTCGGTCCGAAGAGGACAAAGAAAAACTTAGACTGCAGAAGGAACTGGTTGGCAAACTCATAATGGAATCTAAGATCAGGTTTTTCACTGATAAGTGCATCTGTTCCAACTCTAAAGAAATGTATCGCACTATCAACGGCCTGTCTTAAGAACTATCGGCCTATAGCCAACTTACCTTTTCTTTCTAAAGTAATTGAGAAGGCAGCGTCACGTCAAGTTATGGACCATGTGGATAGCAATAATCTTGGTGAGCATCTTTAATCTGCGTACAAGCGTCACCATAGTACAGAGATTGCTCTCCTTAAGGTCAAGAATGATCTTCTCTGCTCCCTTGATAAAAATAAAGCTGTCCTCATGGTCCTTCTCGACATGTCTACTGCCTTCGATACAGTCGATCACGATATTTTGTTAGGCAGACTGGAATAAAATTTGGCATCGAGCACATGGCTAAATCATGGTTTTCCACCTACCTAAGAGATCGCGTGACCAAAGTGTCTATTGATGGCGATTCTCTGATGACCATGTTTTGAGATATTCGTTGCCGCAGGGCTCAATCATCGGCCCCACGGGTTAATTTTATATACATCCCCCGTTGGCAATATCGTGCGTGCTTTTGATATTTCTTTCCACGCTTATGGTGATGATTTACAACTTTATGCCGAGTTTGATCCCAGATCTGAGGGTGATTGTCAACGCGTGCTCTCCAGGTTATCTTCTTGTATTGATGTCATCAATGCATGGATGATTCATAACACGCTTCGTTTAAACCGGGATAAGACAGAGTGTTTTCTTATCGGTAATAGAAATGTTTCTGCTGCTCTTTCCAACATTACTTTGAAGTTAGGTGAATTATCCATCCAGAGATCAACATCAATCAAGAATCTTGGCGTCACCTTCGATGAGTCTCTCACTATGTATTCTCAAGTCAACTCTATTTGTAAATCTGTAAATTTTCACATACATAACCTCTGGTGTATACGGCGTTTCATCACCACTGATGCTGTCAGCATGTTGTTAGAGGACTGATTCTTTCCCGCCTTGACTACGCAAACTCTCTCCTTCTTGGCATGCGTGAGGCTGACCTTACTCGTCTTCAATGCCTGCAGAACAAGGCTGCGCGGTTGGTGGCTTGCGGGACGGGACCAGACCTCTACTGACTTGCTTAGGGAACTGCATTGGCTCCCTGTTTGACAAAGAATTCTATACAAACTCATACTATACGTCTACAAAACCTTTATCTATCAGCCATGATGCATCTCCAGAACACGGATCTGCTGAATATAGGCAACGACTGCGCTCATCATCTGATCGTACCCGGCTCATTGTTTCGAGATCTTGCAAACGAGCTGGTGACATGAGCTTTACAATCGCTGCTGCTCGTCTTTGGAACGATCTCCCTGCATCTCTCCGTGAAGTGCAGTCCTTGCCTGTGTTCAAGCGACAGCTGAAAACTCACTTGTTTCCATAATTTTGTTCTTTTGTTTTTCCTCCTCTGTTATATTTTTGTAAGGCGCTCCGTTCTTCGTGGAGCGCTATATAAATGCTTTGTAATAATAAATAATAAAAATAATAATGTATCTATACTTCTCTGTACTATTCACATACCGCTGCGTATGGATAGCAAGTACTCAAGAACGACAAGGTGCCTTTCAATATCATGTCCAAATTTTTCTAGGCATAAAATGGCATAAAAGTTTGGTTTTGAGTGTTGGGAATTGGATTGTTATTGTCATTGTTATTTGCCGTATGCTGTATTCACCGTATATCGTGGACTGATGAACAAAATCAAAACTGATGCCCATCGTGGTACCTCAATATCTGAACCGGTACTGTTGAAGAAAATCTCAAGCTCTTAGATGCTTGGTCTGGGTAATCCTGCCCTTTTTGTACTGAGGTTGTAGTAGATGTTTTAAACCTGAACACATTCTTTTAATCTAACTACATATATGTATAATCGAATATAATCATTTGGAATTGCTTGTACTTTCATGATTACTAGTTTTTTTTTTACCATCATCCGTGTATCTAGTGACCTAGGATCTTAATTGCAATTCCATTAGCTAGGGAACTATACTGGCGTTTTATTGTAAGCGATCTCACCAAGTACTGAATGATAAGTTTGTAACATTAACGGCAGTCTACAATCTTATGCTAACGATAGAGGCGGCTTTAGGGAGACATGCTTGTGTCATTGTATATCATAGTGTGTCACTCTGTCATTATTAGTCCCATACTATGACACTATGGCTTTGTGGTATATATATCTTTTGAGTGATCTGTAATTTATGTTTAAGATTTTGGTTGAGACATGAATACCAAGAAGAATATGCGTAGTCAAAGTGACATTGAATAAGTGCTGAGCAAAGAATTTTACGGCTATTTTGGTTAAGACATGCAATGATTGCCTTTGCGATACATAAATGTCATTCTCCCCGGATACATATTGGTCAATTTTGACACACACACATTTGACAAAATCTCTCTCTTTGATAGTCCAACTTAGACATTCAACCTTAAAATTATCAACTTTTTTAATTCTACTTCTGTGCACAAGCCAATTACTACAAGTACTTTGCCAAGTTTTGTTTTGAAATGAGATCTGTGTCCTTGTGAGAAAAAAAGTATAGCATTGTCGTCAGCATATAAAAGCAGCTTGCAATCTGGGTCAGTACTTACAATCATGTCATTAATATATAGCAAATAAATAAATAAATAAAATATAAGGAATTTAATACACATATACATATATAATAGAGAAACAGAGAGAGAGACGGATATAACCTTCGCAAGTGGATGCATGTTTATCGTTAAAAAGCATTTTATGTTGCAGAATTACATAATATATAACCTTGGTAACTGGATATAACTTCATAAGTGGATGAATGTTTATCGTTAAAAAACATTTACGTTGTAGAATTACATAATACACCGGCATGCAATAGTTCATCTTTCAAAGCCATGCTCGAAATGAGAACCTGCGTTAAAAAGGTCATATATTCTTACTATATCGAGGAACTCATGCATTTCAATTTTAACCATTGTACCATAGTCTTTAATTAATTTGAATTAGAACTCTAAGTGCCAGATTCAGCTTTTACATTTACATCCCACGCTACTTCCTGCCGTTATAAAAACGCATTAACAGATTTTCTGACATCACAATTTGACGCGCCAGAGGCAAATGGACACGCAAAATGAAAAATAAAGGTTATTTATCGATCGTGTGTTATACACGAATCCGGTTTGACATATTCCAACACCTCACTGGCAGCCATAGCTGGGGTGCATCCTGCTTGAATTCACCCAAATGTGCAGATTAAGTGTAGCTTTTGAATTATACTTTTGAATCAAGCGTGGTACAGACGTACAAAAGATTTGGGTAGGTTTTGGGTTGGATGCCCCCCAGTAATGGCGGACCAATTCTGACCATCATTTGGCTGGTCGGATTTGTCTATAGGTTTTCATGGCTTTGAACAGTCATAAATTGCCGCTCGTGACGGGTCGACTCGCTCATATGGTGAGCCATGCGTGCAACAGTTGTATCGCTTGACTGCGTGTGGCATTTTTTTCTGAGAAGCTTTTTACAGTAAATATGACCGAGGGAAGCCTAAGGCTAGGGGTAAGCCCGAAAACGTGAAGAGACTCATCATAGTGCGCTGATTATGCGAAATTTAATGATAAGAAAAACATTTCCTTTCAAATTTTATAGAAATATTTTCCACATTCATGTGAAATTTAACACCTCTTTCAACTTTATAGCTACGAGTCTTTTCCCGCCTTAAAACGTGTACGGGGTTTATGATTGTTGCCATGCGATTAAACCTTGCAGCACACCTTTTTTTTTTTTTTTTTTTTTTCAAAGCCATGCTCGAAATGAGAACCTGCGTTAAAAAGGTCATATATTCTTACTATATCGAGGAACTCATGCATTTCAATTTTAACCATTGTACCATAGTCTTTAATTAATTTGAATTAGAACTCAAAGTGCCAGATTCAGCTTTTACATTTACATCCCACGCTACTTCCTGCCGTTATAAAAACGCATTACCAGATTTCTGACATCACAATTCGACGCGCCAGAGGCAAATGGACACGCAAAAATGAAAAATAAAGGTTATTTATCGATCGTGTGTTATAGGTTTTCATGGCTTTGAACAGTCATAAATTGCCGCTCGTGACGGGTCGACTCGCTCATATGGTGAGCCATGCGTGCAACAGTTGTATCGCTTGACTGCGTGTGACATTTTTTCTAAGAAGCTTTTTACAGTAAATATGACCGAGAAAACCCTAAGGCTAGGGGTAAGCCCGAAAACGTGATGAGAATCATCATAGTGCGCTGATTATGCGCAATTTAATGATAAGAAAAACATTTCCTTTAAAATTTTATAGAATATTTTCCACATTCATGTGAAATTTAACACCTCTTTCAACTTTATAGCTACGAGTCTTTTCCCGCCTTAAAACGTGTACGGGGTTTATGATTGTTGCCATGCGATTAAACCTTGCAGCACACCTAACGAATACGTCAAATTTCACAACGTGTCGAATAATTTTAACAACATTATTATGAAGGTTTTAAGGTTTAAATTATGCTGTAACTGATACCATCTCTTCACTGCTGCAAAGTACTAGAATTTGCTCCGAGTGGCGTTATGTAAATTGTAAAGGTGTCACCGTACACGAAGATCGCCCATTGTCAAAACAACTTATAATGAAATAATGAGCCGTTTCTTCTGCTAAGTACTCATGTACGGTTCTGTATTGAATCAAATTTGAAAAGCAATATGGCTTACATTTTTATTATCATCTTTTTCCCTTTTTGTATATGTGTGCGCGTATGTAGGTGGGTTTGTGTCTGTCTATGTGTGATGCGGGTGTTTTGTGTGTAGTGTGTGTTTGTGTTTCTGCGTTTTTGTGTATCTATTCCTGTTTATACACGTTTTTACTTACATTTTTTGCTTATTTTTTAATTTGTCTGGCACTTGTAACAGTTGGGAATATACAGAGCATAAAATTACAAAATGGGTTTAGGCAAAAGGGCAAGAAGAACCTCTGGAACACAAGAAAGCGTAAAATGTCTTCCAACCCACTCAACAGATGCTCTTACTGGAAAGTGTGGAAGTCTTTTAATTGTTCAATTGTAAATATTAGTGTCACTGCTTTAAGTTCAAAGTACTACTATAATACTATTTTAATCGGTAATGGTGAACGTGATGGCATCAACTATTCATAAGAAGTTCCTAATTTATTTTTAATGAGGGGAAATATGATTTTGTTACCGAATACAGCAGTGGAATATATATGAAATTAGAGAACCGGATTACATGCATTTTACAATAACTACGTTTGGATGTTCCATATGTAGTGTTTGATTTCTTGAACAAAAATATACTGTAAATTCAGCAAAACTTGATAGTTTCAATTACAATTTGACGGAGTAATTTTTGCCTGAAGTAAACTTTAATAGAAAAAAGAAAATGTACTTAAATAAAGCTATAATGAAAAATTGACGACAAGCGGATGCCGAGTTTATTATTTGAAATATGCTTTTAAGGGCAAGAGAGTAAGAAATTGAAATGAGGAAAGGGATGCGTTTCGATGCGAATTCCAACGAGGAAACCTCTGGCTCATGCATGGTCGGGGATGACAAACCATCAGTGAGTCACTGGCCCTATTTCGTGCCTCAATCTGCATTCATTGGAAGAGCAAACGCATATCAGATCACACGGGGCAGCGCTGCATGATTTGTAGGGTGTGGGAGGGTTAGAGTCGACACCAACGAGCGAAAAACAGAGCGGATAGGCAGTTCTTTATTCTAAGCATCTTTGTACTGTGGTTTAAAGCATGGGCTTGTCGGGAAGTGCGTTATTAATTCGCATCTCATCCCTTTGATACGTAAACGAATTGCTGTAAAAAGACAAAGTTTGTCAGATCACGTGCGCACCCTAGATTTCGGGACCCGTGCATGAATCAAATGATAATCATATGGACTTTGTAAATTGTAGAGTTGTAATGGTCAAGATTTTCGCAGTGCCATCCCAGTTTTGAAGAGAAAATTAAAGGGAATATCTGGGTCAACTTGGATGTAGACGAACAAAAGATACGTATTTCCATTCTTTTTTTCAAAATCAAATGCATTAAATATCCATTCTTTTAAGCTCTTTTAAGTATATTCATCATGTCATATGCTTTGAAAATGGCCTTTTGTATACACTCTCACGAAGCTATACTAACACTTAACATTTGAATTGATACTTTTTCACTTACAAGAGTTTGTATGTAATATTAATGTATCATTTTGTATTCAGCGAACTTAAAAATAAGCTTCCTCTCATCCGATCTATTAATGGTGACTCATTGATAACTTTAAAATGTAAATTCAATAAAAGCCTATTTTGTGTTTACCCTAACATAAATACATCATGTGCAATTATTTATATAGTTAAAATGTTGACAGCTATAACATAAAATTGGAATATGAAGTATGGTGTGATATTTTACTAGATGATATGAAGTGTTACTTGCACACAGTTTACATTGCAATAAAAGGTCAGCATAATCAGTGGCGTAGCTAGGGGGAAATGGGGACACGTGCCACGGCGCCACCTGGGTGGGCGCTGAAATGATTTTGGGAAAAATAATATTGATACAAAGAGAGCAAAATTACCGTGTTGTGATTGTTGTTATTATTCCATGTTTTTCCAACACAACTCTCAAAATTTAATGAAAAAGAGATCATTTGGCCAAATTAATGTTGTAGTTTAAAAATATTTCAAGATAATGAGATAATTACTAAGAGCTCTGGGAAGGTACACAAATATGCTAAGCCCCGAGAACTTTTGCTCCTCCCCCAGAGGACCCCACCCGTGTTGCTCGCGCTACGCGCTCGTCTTGCTCCCGGGGGTCTATATTTTTTCCGTAGTTAACATTGCTATGGCAGCAATACTATACAGTATAAGTAAGGTCTTGTGTTTATTTTCAATTAAAGATAAAGCCGATTTACAAATAAATTGGCGTGAGTAGGATTCGAACCATCAACCTTCAGATTATCACCACTAGACCACTAGACCACAGCGGATTAGCTGCTGAGGTGGTGCTTTTTATTGAATATAAACATTCAATAAAAGTCATCTGCCACTGAGCTTAAGGCTAACTGAAGTATACTTGTGTGACTCCATTTCTTATGCTTTGCCTTATTCCGTCATGGCCTGTGTCTCTAATTTTTCTACTCGTGTGTCTTAGTCACACAAGTACATCCTCGTTAACTTGTCTGGATATGAATGTCCGCCAAGATAATCTCCATGATCCGGTGTCACGACCCAGAGACTTCTATGATGAAGAGTCCAGCAGACCGCCTGGCCATTGTGTTGTGTTTTACACGCATTTGCTTCATAATAGCCTCATCAAATGTCACGGTTTATTCCGTGAGTTTATATATAGATAGAAATGGATAGAACTACCAAACTTAAGTTTTTAAGGGCATGCGTAGAGAGTATACTCATCTATGGAGTTGAGACTTGGACTATTACCCAAAAGCTTGAGGACAAGATCAGTGGCTGTTATACACAACTTCTTAGAAGAGTACTTAACATCAGCTGGAGATATCATATTTCCAACAATGAGGTATATGGAGATATATACCACTTCTGTCAGAAACCATTAAAAAGAGACCTCCAGTTAGCAGGTATACTCATCTGTGGAGCTGAAACTTGGACCATTACCCAAAAGCTTGAGGACAAGATCAGTGGCTGTTATACACAACTTCTTAGAAGAGTACTTAAAGACACTATCAGTGATTTGAAAAATATTTGAAATTTGCAGAAATAGCTTCAAAGTGAAGGATAAGTGTGTAGAATTCTCATAAGTTACCTTTTACAGCTGTAGAATTAACAGAAAAGGAAGAAAACGACAGTGTTCCAAGATACGATTCTCCATTCAATTACGTGTTTTTTTTTTTTTTTTTTTTTTAGCAGGTATACTCATCTGTGGAGCTGAAACTTGGACCATTACCCAAAAGCTTGAGGACAAGATCAGTGGCTGTTATACACAACTTCTTAGAAGAGTACTTAACATCAGCTGGAGAGATCATATTTCCAACAATGAGGTATATGGAGATATACCACTCCTATCAGAAACCATTAAAAAGAGACCTCCAGTTTGCAGGTCACTGCATGCGGACAACTGACCAACCTATCTCTCACCTGATTTTCTGGACACAACCTGGAGGAAAACCTAGCCATGGCAGAAGGAAACTTAGTTATCCTGATGTCCCTGCTAAAGATATTGGACTGCATACAAGTGAAATCCAGCAACCCATGAAGGATAAGGCAACATACAAATTTGTCTCAGCTGCTTCCGACGTTCCGTCTACGGACGACAGATGATGATGATGATTATATGCAAGCTAGGACACCATACTCCCAGTTGACTTGCACTTGTGCATTCTCTCTGTGGAGCTGTACATTATTGCTGCATGCATGTTTAACCATGTAACAACAAGGCTATAGTAGCTTATAGTCACGATGTCAAGAACACCCTTGCAAGCTGATGTTTGGCTAGGTGGCAACGGGAACTTTTAAAAACCAATGAAAGGAAGATCAACTAAAACCATTGATGACTTTGATCGTCATGGTCTAATGGTTAGAGAACTTTCCTTTGGACCCAAGGGTCCCTGGTTTAAATTGTGGTGAGGTCACCTGCTGGATTTAGTCGAGGTAGGCCTACTGAGTTCTGAATTTGATTTGTATAGGTGATATTCATTAAAACCCAGAATTATCACTCTCGTAATGGTTCATTTGATATGGACAAATTATTATTATTATTATTATTATTATCATCATCATCATCATCATCACCATCATCATCAGGAAGATTCACAGAGAATGCTTACCCACAGCAACCGTATTTCTGTCATCTGTTCATAATTGGGCGGGTAATTGGGTAACGGCACTTGAATTTTGAGGCCAATCAGATGTGATATTCCTCGACTTTAGTAAGGCGTTTGATAAGGTATATGCATCCACACCCAAGGATCAGCAATGGATTGATGCCATTCATTTTGATCGCCAGCAAGACCTTTCAGTAAAATGGTAAATATTCAACGTGGGAAAACGTAACATCTGGAGTACCACAAGGCTCAGTGCAAGAACCAATTCTTTTCTTATTTATAATATCAACGATATCCAAGAAGCAAATGAGTCCTTGGTTCCACAAGACTGGATACGGAGCAGGGACCAGGGACCCCTATAACTTAACTTTAGTGGATCGGCTCGAACATGTCCAGAGAGCAGCCGCATGTTTCGTGTACGGTGAATACCGCCAGACAATCTAGGTAACACCACAAATTGCCAATCTTGGATGGGAGTCCCTCTACAGACTGTCCCAATAAAAACTATACAATCAAACTAAAAAATATAAAAAATATAAACTGTGCATTTTTACCAGATATTTTGACTTTATTTGTTAGACAAGATCCTAAGCTAAATCCTCGCTTTTATTCCATCCAATTTGATGGACCCTAAGCGGATATATTGTCAGTTGAACACAAAGGATAAAATACCACTTGGGCCAGTTTCACCTGGATGTTCAAGAAACTAAATGTATAAGGCGTGTAGCATCATTGTGGGATTAAACCCTTTTCAAACAAAAGAATATTGTACAGATCAGAGTGAATGTATTATCATGCATTGAACTAATCAATATATTATTTTTCAGTAAAAGCACCAGAAATTATTATGTTGTGAGTGAAATGAGGGACTCATTCTCGGGGGACAATAATCATGAAATGCATGGAAATTTGGGGAATTTGACTGCTGAAACTAATGTAACAGTCTACAAGACTGTTGAGGGACAAATGTGTGGACAACGCTCTAAAGTGGAGGGACAACTTACCCTTCCCCTATTCCCTATGCCCATTGCCTCTAAGATGCCAGGGAGGAATATAATGAAGAAAGCAGTGTTCAACAAAGAGCAATAAAGGAAAGGACGGTTGGTGTTCAAAGGTCTCAGTTTACTTTCAACAAGGGTGTTTTTATGGTTCCAACTTCTGCTGAAACCTGGAGTAAAGCTGAGACAACAAGACTGTTTGGAATTGAATTTCCAAATGCTACATGTATTTATTAGCAATTGCGACATTATAAAGTTATAAATTATGTTATATCACAAGAAGCAGCACTTTATACCTACTTTTTATTTTAATCTTCAATGAAGAATGTCTTGAAAGTGATTTTCATTGGCAACTTTGTTGATATCAGGATAGCCAAAACTGGCCCAACAGGTTTTTCAACTGTCTCAGATAATTAGCCATAACTCCTGAACCAGACCCCCAAATTACACCAACTAAAAATCTCATGAAAGCTGGAACACTCCTTAAAAAGAATCAGTAAAACTCCAGTTGAGATGAACTTAAATTTTTGGCAAAAAAATTAATCTTTGATTGTATATTTTTTTTTTGGGACAGTCTGTAGAGTGCGTGAATGTGGATTAGGGTCATTACATCCCTTCTTTCTTGAAAAGAGATGCAATATCATTAAGACGAGTAACTTGTACATGCAATGCAAGGCATTTACATCAGAGTATACAATAAAGTTTATCTGTGTGAGCTACACATGGGTTTCTGTATTGTATTTAGTGCTCAATATGACATACAACTGTAAATACTTGGTATAAATAAGTTAGCACTAGTTTACATGTTAAAGTTACAAAACATTTGCCGATATAGAGGCAACTAGGTTAAAGTTCACTCTTGCAAAGATATAGGGAATGCTGCAAATATATTCTTCCTAGATCTCCAGGAAATGCAAATTTCCAGAGCTAAATGGTTATCAAAACAACAAAATATGTTGCCTTAAAGCATGCAACGTGGCATTTAGGCAGAATCTCGGTCAGTCCGTTCCATTTTCATACGCAGTACTTTGTCATGACAAAGAGTAATCTATACATACTTAAGTATAATAATAATGTATCTGGGAGAGCTACGATTGCGTCTAAGGCGCTGTGGTGTGTGGTGCATGTTGATGTTGTTTTCTTGTGCCTCTTGTGTAATTTCGCGATTGTTCTCTATACTTGCCGTCACAATTCCTTTTCTAAAATTTTTTTTTTTTTTTTTTTTTATAATTATCAGTTTGGGTGCTTGTATACACACATAATGTCAATTCGATACAAACAATCCGCCAAAATATCAGTTGTTGGATGTTGGGTGCTATTGGGTGGTTAAATTTGGTCCTACCCATGGCCATACAACGAATGAAATGACACATCAGTCGTCTTGATTTAAATAAACCGCCTCAATGAATACATCTTTTCACCTTAGCGCGCATTGCATTATGAGAAAAAGAGTATCTGAGCGCAATGATCCAGGTACACTATTATTACACCTGGCCACCTCTAACACATACATTAATTTGTATCACTACCGATTAGTGTATATGCAAAGCGGCACCCACAGTATGTGGAAGAAGCGGAGGCAGCCATTGCTTTCTATTGTTGGTACTCTAGGTTTTCTTTGTGGTCGGCAAAACATGCGAGACGGTGAATTTCTAAAGATTACGTAACGTTTTGCCTCTCTATCTATATAGAACCTATTTGAGAGGGACGGACCCCGGGAGGACGGATTAAATCGTTTGCTTTAGAGCACGCGCATTTATTACATAACTCTTCAAAACTTTGGTCGTGTGTGGAGAGCGAGTGAGTGTTGCCAGTTCGCTATGTAGAGTGCGTGAATGTGGATTAGGGTCATTACATCCCTTCTTTCTTGAAAAGAGATGTAATATCATTTAGACGAGTAACTTGTACATGCAATGCAAGGCATTTACATCAGAGTATACAATAAAGTTTATCTGTGTGAGCTACACATGGGTTTCTGTATTGTATTTAGTGCTCAATATGACATACAACTGGAAATACTTGGTATAAATAAGTTAGCACTAGTTTACATGTTAAAGTTACAAAACATTTGCCGATATAGAGGCAACTAGGTTAAAGTTCACTCTTGCAAAGATATAGGGAATGCTGCAAATATATTCTTCCTAGATCTCCAGGAAATGCAAATTTCCAGAGCTAAATGGTTATCAAAACAACAAAATATGTTGCCTTAAAGCATGCAACGTGGCATTTAGGCAGAATCTCGGTCAGTCCGTTCCATTTTCATACGCAGTACTTTGTCATGACAAAGAGTAATTTATACATACTTAAGTATAATAATAATGTATCTGGGAGAGCTACGATTGCGTCTTAGGCGCTGTGGTGTGTGGTGCATGTTGATGTTGTTTTCTTGTGCCTCTTGTGTAATTTCGCGATTGTTCTCTATACTTGCCGTCACAATTCCTTTTCTAAAATAGGCTTCTACATACACGTGCGAGATTTGCTGCATGTAACGCGCATCTCTGTATTTCCTTTGCGCGTTGTCATGGTTCTGTGGCGGGAATGCTGGCATATTCTTGACGCAGATAAAAAGAATTATGACAGAGAGTATAGTTAGTTCCCAAGTCCACCTAGGGTGGACATACACAACCAATAATCATCATTGATAGAGATAGGGAGCGAGGGCGCTATAACCTTGACTTGATAATTATGTCCTATGTAAAACTGTGCCATTTTCACCTGTGAAATCTGTATTTTTATGCTGGTTTTCAGAAAATTTGTTATAAAATTAAAAATAATGCATATTAATGTTTGTGGTTTGGCGTCAAAGTGGAAGGGTAAGGGGGGTGGTTGCCACCCAAGGATATGTATGACTCTAAAAGTCTATGTTTATGTATAGCTAGCCAATTGCCATCATTTAGAGCTGAAAACCACATGAAAATCTGATATTCATACGCTTTTTAGCGCAAAATTTGATTTTCGCCTATTTTCTGTGGAAAATGCCAATATTGATGACGTCATGGTGACGCCATACTAGGTATGTTGGTACTTATTTTGGTACCAATGGAAAGAAGAGGACCATAGCTATTTACCGGTATCAAAATCATAAGCATCGGGTGCTTTATAACGAATTCTCTAGAGGGGGTGGTAACCCCCACCCCCCCCCCCCCCCCCTTTTTTTTTTTTTTTTTTTTTTTTGGTCAAAAATGCGTAACATAGTAAAAGTAAAATGAACAAAATATGAGGAAAAAATAAATATATATAGATTCTGTTAAAATATATGGAAAGAAAACATGTTAATGCCGTTAATCATGAAAAAAACTAAAAACTGGCCATTTGACTAAGTTCCTGACTTCACAGCCACCTTAATGGTGGAATTTTCACTTCAAGTTTTATAGTCATGAAGATAATGAGCCATTGGAGAAATTGACCAAATATGGGCACCAAAAGATCAATTTTACCATGTTTTTGTGTAGAGGCACAGTATTCGCATTCGAGTTTTACAAAGTATTCTATGGACACTCATGTCAGAGATATTGCGCAGTCTTTATTTTGACGTAACTTCACTTAGAAATGTCGTACAATCACAATTTTAGTGTCAAATTATTTCTACATGTAGGAAGTGTATCTTTCCGATTAGCAGATTAACAGATTTAATCATTTTAAAGATTTCATGGATGAAAGAAATCAATCAAGCCTATACGGCATAAAGCATAAACCCCATTATAATTGAGAATGCTAGGGAGTCTCGTGCATACATGTCACATGTGGAAATTCAACTCGGCTGTCTTTCAAATTTTCTCTTGGAATGCCCTTGTCAATCTTCCTTGCTTGAATCAAATCATAGTCCCAAGAGATCAATTCCCTGTCAGTTTGTAACCATTTCTCTTTGAGAATTGTACGGTCCCTCTGACTTGTGGCCAAACACTAATTCAACAGGCTAAATCCTAGTGATTCTTGCTCCGCTTCCCTAGCAGCAAACATATGAGATGTACTGTACGCCCTCATCCCAATCCTTTTGGCTATTCTGACCAAAAGGTTTCATCATATTCTTGAGGGTTTGGTGAAAGCTTTCCAGTGCGCTTGGATTCGGCCGTGGTACGCAGAAGATTTATACTGCGAAATCCCTAATTCATGGCATAACTTGCTGAAATAGTCCGGACATGAAAATAGAACCTTGATCTGATTGAATTGACTTGGGTAGGCCACCTAGTGTAAAGACTAGTGCTTTCACAGATATGGTGTGCTTTGATATTTCTCAGTGGAATTGGCTTCGGGAAAGCGGGTTGATGGCACACATTGTAGTCCAACCAATATTGTTTCCTGACTTTGTTTTTTTTGGCAAGGCCCTACACAATCTATAATAATTCTACTGATGGTCCTCCAAATGCTGGAATTGGTTTTAGTGGAGCTGGTGGATTTTTTGATTTGGCTTGCCTACCACCTGACATGTATGACATTATTTGCAAGATTCATACATCTTTCCTTCCTGAGTGTGGCCACCAAAAACGATTTAAAATTCTATCATGAATCTTACTAATCCCAAGTGTCCAGCCATTGGGTATCATGTGCAAGACTGATTACCTCTTTTCGTAATTTGAGGTAAACTATTTGATGTACAACTCTTCAGTCATCTTCAGCCGAACATCTGGACGGTCTATATTTTTCTTCTCATCAAAATGCCATTTTCTTTCTTTCTTCGAAAAGCACAACATGAACTTTTTGAGCTTCCTGTTTGGGTATAACCTTTCATAAATTCAGTGAGTTTTGGATCTTTCCGCTGCTCCTCGATCAACTTGTTTTTTGTGATCGGTCAAGAATTACATCTCTAACTTCACCTAATACTTAACTGGCATCAAAGACTTAGAAAAATGTATCATCCAAATCCTAGAAATTTTTACATGTTTTGCATTTTTGGTTTCTTGGGGGTTTGTTTGTCTGTAGTTTTTTCAACTACATCTTCTATCTCTGTGAGTTTGTTTCTCATAGCCTTGTAACGGAACAAGCTGGGAAAAGAATATTTTACTCCCCCACCCCCACTTTTTTATTTTTTTTATCTTTGACACAAGGCTTTGTGGACACAATTGGGTCTGGTATTACTTTACCCAGCTAAATCATTTCCCAGTAGCATGGACACACCGGCGATTGGCAATTTAGCCTAACCCCTCCAGTGACCGTTCAGAAACAGGTCTGAATTTTCAAGTTATTTGGTGGAGTGGCACTTTTGAAACTCCATCCAACCCTTATCATTACATGAGTTCTGTGTGGCATAATTTTTTCTGAAAAGGGTAGTGCATCCTCCAGAATTAAAGTTTAAGCACAACCTGTGTCACGCATGATAGTATTGGTTGTGGGTTAGTTTCATCATTCATCATCGGTGAGCGAGATGTTTCTGTATGACAAAGGTTTGAATTCTTCACTCACTTCCCCCACTTGTTTTGACATGTTTGTTTGCCTTTACTTTGGTATGTCTTTCTGGTACTATGCATGCATTAGGTGACTGTACTTACTGTAATTTTCCACCACTGTGAAACAAGGTTTGCCCTTATCTTTTTTTTGCATAGTGCAGTGGGGCAACGAATGGTCGACTTAGAGGCCCTCCCTGAACCGATTCAGATTGTTCACTAGTTTTGGTACATTAATCTGATTTTTGGTTTTTCCACACTGTATGTAGGTGGAGGGAATGTCTATTCTGCCACGGTTTCTGTGGAAATTTGACTTGCCGAGATAGACAATTTCTGTGTGAGTGTCATAATCATCTGGCGATTGTTTGCTTGCTTTCTCTACGTTTTTTCAATTTTAACTAGTCTCATCAAGGTGAGTCTTGATATCACATGTACACATGTTTAAATTTCTCTATCAATATCAATTGTCTCAAACTCTTACATCTTCTTCACGTCCGTAGCATTCACCAACGATCAAGCAACTGTTCTTTTGTGCGTGCAAATTCTACATGTGTCTGGTTTGGTTTCTTTTTGTACCACCCCTGAATTTCTGTCTATAAAGCCTCAGGTACTAACTCATAGGCTTTCAGTATGGCCCGGCCCGAAGCCAGGAATTCATTGGGGGTGCGGGGCGGATATGCCCGAAGCGGACCTTTTTGCTTACCAACAAACCATTTTTTCGGCTCGCTGCGCTCCTCGCCGTTGACCCAAATTTAAGCTGACATTACAATCATCGCAGCGTGAGTAACAGTATAATAAATAGTATAATAACACCACCCATGCTTATATAACATTCAACCACAACCCTTAAAACAACATAATGTAAGCAAGCCGCAAACGTCTCAATTTAACAAAACGGACCTTCTACATGACAAGCGGATCGTCAACACTCAAAAAGAGCGGACCTTTGGCGCTTTTTGGGGGGGCCGTCGCACCCCCGCACCCCCTGGATACGGCCCTGGTATGGTCTGTTTAAACGTGAACCCAAATTCGAGCCTTATAGTAAGTGAAATGCCAGGCTAATATAATTGCGCTTCAACATTATATAAAGTTACATTTTGTTCAAATATGAATGTCTTGTCAGTCAGAAAAATGACACTATATTATTGATATAAAAGTAAAACGATATAATATCTTCCGTTGGATTGCAGCCATTTTGTAGGCCACGAGAAAAATTGAAATCAGGATGGTATATAGTACATAACGTGTCTTGAAAACTAGAGCATGAAAGATTAGGGAATGCCATAACCAAACCTTTAGTATATTCTGTTCACGAATCCGCCAACGTTTTTAGATCAATCGTTAATGCTTTTCTACTGTGGACCACACTATATAATCCAATTTTCTGACCAGAGTACCCTAGACATTCCTTAGCCACCTGTTTTTATCTATTGACTACAAAGTTCAATCAACGTCACAATGTCGAGCGACGTCACAATGCCGACATGGCGAGCCTCCGGGGCAACATTAGTAGCTTAATTCTGCTAATAAGGCAACATATTGCAGTAGTATTATTTCTTCAGACCGCAAAGACATCTTTTAAAACATACTTGTTAGTACACTTTAAGTTAACAAAGCTTATATCGAGCACAGAGCTGAACCCCAAATAACGACCTTATCTGGGGTAACAAAGCTTATCTTGGATAAGGTCTTCTTATTTCGAGATAAGCACCCTTATCTCCAGGGTAAGAAAACTGAAACATCCCCAAAGAACACACCTATCTGGAGTTAACACTCCCTATCTAGGGTTAGCAAAGCTGAACCCTAGATAAAACGGGCATTATCTTGGGGTTAACAAAGCTGAACCCAAAGAAAAACGGTCCTTATCTAGTGTTAAGAAAGATGATGATACCCCAAATTAACGGCCTTACATAGAGTTAACCCAAAGCTTATCTAGAAATACAAAGCTGAACCCAAAATAACTGTCCTTATCTTGAGTTAACCTTCCTTATCTGGAGTTAAAGCAAAGCTGAACCCCCCATAACGGCCTATCACACTGAAAACACAAAAATGTCATGCAGTCGCATGGAACTAACTTTAAAACTATTTAGAGAGGGCTAGTCATGCAGGACTAACAGGCGTATGAGAACGTGTAATGAGGTGCATGATTAGTTGTTCATGATTCGTCGTGGTCACGACATAGTGTCGATTTTTGGTCAAATGCGTTGCATAGTGATTCTGTTGCATTTTTGTACTCTTAATTACCCAAAATTAAAAAAGGAAACACATCTCCTAACAAAAATAGCCGCAGTCGAATAAACACGTATTTGTATAAAAAGGGTTTCACAAACAATCATACGTATTCGTACTTTGCGTGTCGAAATATCAAAGCACACAGATAATTGTAAACGAATACGTATTCGCTGGGACAAAGATTGCTACTTCAGTGATTCAAAACGATAATAGGTCTATCAAGATTTAACCCTGTATACGAAGGGGGTGGGGGGGGGGTGGGGTGGGTTACCCCCCCCCCCTTCGGTTGTTTCCCGTTGCTAAAACCCCTTTTTGGGGCCAAATTGTTTAAGTAATGTTCATTGACATTTCCGCTAATTTTCACAAAAGAAACATATAACGGTGTATAGGTAAGATACAGGGTGAATCCCAAAGTGTGGATAGGGGGGGTGGGGGTGGCAACCCACCCCCCCCTTCGGAGAGAAGTACCAAAACATGCCTAACCACACAGAAAAATCACAGACACTTGAATTTGATACCAATAATAGCTAGGTCCTCCTCTTCCATTGATACCAAATGAGTACCTACAACATGCCTATTCATTACGTCACAAAGACGTCATAAAGCTCGCGGCAGCAAAATTGCACATTTCCCTAACCAACACAGTGAAAATTCAATTTTCGCCAAAAAGGTTAGGAACACCCGGAAAATCAGGTTTTCATGCGGTGTTGTACTCTACTTGATGGGAAATGATTAGTTTTATATAATGAGAGCCATTTAGAGCTATAATAAGGTTGTTGAGTCGCTAAAATTGCGAAAAATCAATTTTTCCCCCCTATATTCAGTATTTCCATTACTTTCCGCAACATGTGACGTAATTGTGGACGTCATATGTACTTATTTGTTACCACTGGAAAAGAAACAATCTCTAAGCATACCCCCCCTGTGGTTACCCAATTTCAGGAATCGGGGGTTCAGTAACGACAAAATCGCGGGAAACCACCCCCCCCCTTGGCAATTTTGTTACAAAAAATGGCTCACGGTAGACGCGGGTTAGGGCAATCGGTGAATGATTAATTTACCTTTCTATACTTCATGAGGGATTTGTCATGTTATTTCACATTTTAATTTTGTGTTTTTAATTATGTTACTTAGAATTAATGAAACTACGGTCTGTGAGTCGTGAAAACAGAATTATCCAAGTTTTTAGTTTTAATTTAAAAAAAGAAAAAACCTAAAAAATTATATTTTTGGGGGGCAGGGCCTTATTGACATACCCTCGTATTACCAAAGGGAGGAGACTTACCACCCCAGGTAAATTTTCCCTCGGTGCGCACAAAACGTTTAAAAACTTAAATTTCGGTTAAGTCTTCCATTATAATTATTTCACATCATTGCTAGTTGGCGAAACAAATGTGAAGGTAGCACCACTACCGGGGTTAGCGTCGAAATCGATTGTAGGGTAGGGTTCTACCCCTTATACTATCACCATATTGGAAAATGAAGCATTGTGATTGTGTCAGTGTCTGGCCCCATATTCTGCAATAATGCGCCCGCTCATGGCATTTTTTATCATTTATTTCTTAATCAGCATACAACATACCATAACATTATAAGGGCATATTAACTTAAAACCGATACAAACAAACAAAATAATCAAATCAAGTTTTTTTAGTAATAGAATAGACATTTTGTAGTATATCTATGGACTCATAATGTATCTGTGCGAGGAAAAAATAAAAAATTAATGGGTGCCCATATTAGTTTTTTCCGACTCGAGGACCATATTTCGCCTATAAATGATACTGCATGACCTGGAGTTATTAGTTTCATTCCTTGAAATATTGTGCACTATGGCTCTAAAATTATAATTGATTAAAAACTAGTCATGTTCCATATCATTTGGAACCAAAACCCGCCTCTCTTGAAAATCCAAACATTTACCTTTTATGCAAATTTCATTTTTTTCAGTTTATACTCTTATGTGTGTCTGTGGAAATGACCCATCTTGCCAACTTGTGAACTTTGACGTCATTTGACGCCCTACTAGGTTTATGTTGGAGCAGTCACCTAGAAAAACGGTGTGGTGACAATGCTATCACGGGTATACCAACATCGAAATCATTCTATTGCTTTATAATAATGAATTCTCCGGGTGTTTAACACCCCACCCTTAGGAAACCGTGTGTTACAAAACTAGATTCTTGCGTGAAAGTTGGATTTCTTTGATGTTAATTTGGATATTCGGCACAATTAAATTAATACTAATATATAACTCATTTAAAAAAAAATCGCTTTCAGGAACAAATAGATATTTCCTTTGGGGAAGGTGTTGTATTTAGGTTAGTGCCCTCTAAAGTGTTTAGATTATGTTAGATTTATGAGTATATTACCATTGTAAGGATTAATTCGTTTCAAAGGTAGCGGGTACATACTTAAAAGATTAGGAAATATATATGTAATGAGAAATTAAGGAAAACGAGAAATAAAGAAAACGAGAAAAATAACCACTTATCCTCCAAAATCTTTTTGAGTTTTGAAACAATTTTAAAAAAAGAAACAATTTTAAATATTTCTGAGCTCAAATTTTTGAACAGTTCTACCAATAGTTATGGGGGTTACAAAATGCTACTATTGATTATTTTTATATAACATTGGCACTACAATGTTGTGTTCCTCTAGCGTATTATCTTGGAAATATATGTTTTTTTTTCTGCAAAAATTGGTTAAAACATATTGGCGAATAATTAAAGATATTAATTGTTAAGGAGCCAAATTGTACAGAGGTTGTAATTTCTGAATTCGTTGGTCATCGTGGGCAGTCTGCATATATTTTTACAGGCGACCGATAAGCAATAGTGAAGTTCCCACTTTAACCGTTAGGAAAGGTTAGGATACCAATTTGCAGGTTTTGTAACATAAACCCAATGCAATAGACATCGTCATCGTAGTCGTCATTATCCATCATAAAGATCGTCATCGTCGTCGTTGTCGTCTTCATTCATCATCATTCATCATCATCTTAATATCATCATCATATCATCGATCAGTAGCATCATTGTCGTCGTCAAAGGCTCGATGTTCCTTATTTCATCGTTATTGCCACATCATCACGCCATCGTTTATTCTCTCATAGTGGCATTCATCGGCATCATACATAAAAACCAGTAGCTATAGTAATATCACCATACCAACATTGAAATCAACGGGTTCATGTTTCATGCAGGCGAATACGTATTCGAACTACTTAGAGCACAGCGATCAAACATTTGCGTGGGTTGACAAACAATCGAAGCACATTCAGTGGCCATTTTGATAAGAAACCAGTTGTTTCTTGGCATTTTATACTGTCGCAGTTAGTAAGCAGTCCATTTTAACATACCCATTAAATAACCATTTCTTTTCTTTCATTTATTAACGCCATCATAAGTAACTCAAACTTTCAAACGCCGTTCTCAGAACTCGCCTTTCGCTGATTCGACACGATGCAGAACCCACACGATATGATTGACGAACTTGTTCCATAATCTCCCACTCTTTCCAGCTTGTTAGTCACTGCAAGTTAGTAATAACTAGCTTGACTAGTTGACCATGCTAGTCAAATCTGTGACTAGGTTTGAATTGCAGACTAACGTTTATGTTAGTCAAAATGGCCACCATCTGGACTACTTAAAGTTAGCCATAAAACTAGTCAGCAACGAGCCGACATTAGTCATGCATGCATGATAACCTCCAAAGCTAGTAAAGTGGTTAGTCAAATGCGTGTATGAAGTAATGTTGCGGTTAGTCATGCAAGTTAGTCCTGAAGGTAGACTAGGAATGCTGGTACATATGTTAGTCATGCTTGTTTGACTAGCTTTGTACGTTTAGTCAAAACGGGCACCTTCTGGACTAACTTAAAGTTAGTCATGGACCACTTTAGGTTTCAGGGTAGGTTAAGAAAGCTGACCCCAAATAACGGTCCTAATAGAGTTAACAAAGCGTATCTTGAGATAACACAGCTGAATCCAAAATAACGGTCCTTATCTTGAGTTAAAAATCTTATCTGGATGTGTTAGCAAAGCTGACCCCCAAAGTGTAACGGGCCCTATCTGGAGTTAACAAACTGCATCCCAACATAACGACCTTTAGTTGGGGTGCAGATTGGGAACAAGATAAGGATCATTATTTTGTTATCTTGAGTTAAACTGAGCGTTTTTGGAGATAAGGGGCCTTACCCTAGAAATCTCGAGATAAAGCTTTGTAACCCAGATAAGTGACCGTATTTGGGGTTCAGCTTGTATCTAGAGATAAGGACCGTTATTGTGGGTTCAGCCTTGATGAACCCAATATAAGGACCGTTATGTTGGGTTCAGCTTTATTATATCGAGATAAGCTTTGTTAACTAGATAAGGGACCGTTTATTGGGTTCGTTCCGCTTGTTAACCCAGATAGACGCAGTTGCGTTGGGGTTCAGCGTGTTATCTCCAGTTAACAAAGCGTTATCTCCAGTTACGCGAGTGGTATGTGGAGATAAGGGCTTCCTTATCTAGGGTTACGAAGAACGTGATTTACACTTGGTTTCATAGAGGTCGCCAAAATGTGCATTTCGCGAAAGTTTTCAATACAATACACGGGTTTAGGCTTAATGCATTATAAACTCAAAAAATTAAATTGCAAGTCACGGTGCGAGACGTCAATGATGGCAAGTATTGTTGAGCTCAAGGGTCCATGTAGATAGAATTGAAAGCAAATGTTATTAAGATTATGAAATGAACACAAACAAAATCACTGCTGATTAGGCGCGCATTCATTTAAATTGCATACAGCAGCCAGTTATTGTCGCTAGTTTTGGTAGCCCCATTAATAAGGGATGGTAAAAAGGATGGGAAAAATTGAGGGTGACGTTATAATTCGTAGATTACTTATCATATCATCATCATCATCATCATCATCATCATCATCATCATCGATCAGTGCATCAGTGTCGTCGTCAAGCTCGATGTTTCCTTATTTCATCGTAATTGCCACCATCATCACCGCCATCGTTATTTTATCATCGTGGCATCATCGGCATCATCATAAACCCGTAGCTATAGTAATATCACCATACCAACATTAAAATCACCGGGTTTCATGTTTTCATCAGTCCGAAATACGTATTCGACTCCTTAGAGCACAGCGAATCAACCATTTGGGGTTTGACAAACAATCGAACCACCGTCAGTGGCCATTGTGAATAATAAAACCATGGTTCTTGTATTTTAATACTGTCGTCAGTTAGTACCATTCATGTCTTTAACATACACCACTTAAAAATAACCATTTCCTTTTCTTTCATTTAATTACACGAATTCATAAGTAACTCAAACTTTCAAACGCCGTTTCTCAGAACTAGCATTTATCTGATCGACACTATGCAGAACCCACGACGATCTGGATGACTAACGTGTGCCATATCTCCACCTCTTCAGCTTGTTAGTCATGCAAGTTAGTCATTACAGATTGACTAGTTTGACCATGCATTCAATCTGCATGACAGCTTTGATTGCATGGACTACCGTTAATGTTAGCCAAAATGGTCACCATCTTGGAATAACTAAAGTTAGAACCCATAAACTAGTCAGTGCAACTATCCTACATTATCTGCATGCATTACTACCTCCAAGCTATCAAGCTGGTTGTCAAGCGTGTATGGACTAATGTTGATGTTAGTCATGCAAGTTATTCCCTGCAATGTAGACTTGGTAATGCTAGTCACATAATGTTAGTCATGCCTGTTGACTAGCTTTACGTTAGTCAAAACGGGCACCATCTGGACTAACTTAAAGTTAGTCATGCTGACCAATTTAGGTTTTGAGTGTAGGGTTAAGAAAGCTGAACCCCAAATAACGGTCCTTACATAGAGTTAACAAAGCGTATCTTGAGATAACAAGAGCTGAACCCAAAATAACTGGTCCGTATCTTGAGTTTAACACTCCTTATCTGGAGTTAGCAAAGCTGAACCCCAAATAACGCCCTATCTGGAGATAACAAAGCTGAATCCCAAATAACGACCGTTATTTGGGGTTCAGCTTTGTTAACCCAAGATAAGGATCATTATTTTGTTATCTTGAGTTAACTGAGCGTTATTTGGAGATAAGGGCCTTATCCCTAGATATCTAGAGATAAGCTTTGTTAACCCCAGATAAGGACCGTTATTTGGGGTTCAGCTTTGTTATCTAGAGATAAGGACCGTTATTTGGGGTTCAGCTTTGTTAACCCCAGATAAGGACCGTTATTTAGGGTTCAGCTTTCTTATTTCGAGATAAGCTTTGTTAACCCCAGATAAGGACCGTTATTTGGGGTTCAGCTTTGTTAACCCCAGATAAGACGCGTTATTTGGGGTCAGCTGTGATTTTATCCACTCCAGTTAACAAAGCGTTAATCTCCAGTTAACGGAGTGGTATTTGGAGATAAGGCTTCCTTATCTAGGAGTTAAGAAAAAGTGATACACTTGTGTTTCATAGAGGTCGCCAAAATGTGAATTTTCGCGAAAGTTTCAATACATATACACGTGGTTTCGCTTACTGCTTATAACTCAAAATTAATTGCAAGTCACGGCTGCGAGACGTCAATGATTGACAAGTTATTGTTGACTCAAGTCATTAGATGAGATTAAAGCAAATGTTATTAAGATTATGAAACTGAACACAACAAAATCACTGTTAGGCGCGCATTTAAATGCATACAAGCAGCCAGTTATTGTCGCTAGTTCTGTGGTAGCCCCCATTTCATAAGGATGGTTAAAAAGGATGGGAAAAACTTGAGGGTGACGTTATAATTTCGTAGATTACTTATCATATCATCAACGTAATTAAAAGTCTATTATTCAAAATCTTTAAGATCAGGGTAAAACTCTGTGTTTGCAGCTTAAGTTATGCATCATAGTAAGTTTATCAATATTAAATCTATATCCTTTAATGGATCATGGAGTCATTCACCTCTGACGTTATGCGGGGACCCGTTTAGTCGGAGTATAATTTCAGAAACAGAACCAGAACTCAATGAATAATAAATAACCTACTTAATTTTATTTTAATTCATATTTTATTTTAATGAATTACACAGCATATCCTCGACCAAGATCTACTTACGCCTTGACAATATTTGGGTATTAAAACTGAAATTCTTCACATAACTTCTCATTTTTTTGAAAACCAATCCCATTCCATCTGTAATTATTGGTAACGCATCCATTGAACCCGAACCTGATGCTCCTGATCTTGGATTTTAATTGATAATAAGTTACAATTGAACAGTCATACCACGAACATTTGCCGTGCAGCTACTCAAGCCATATGGACAATCAGTCAACGGAATGTCTTGTACATGCCTTTATTACATATTGCGTCTTGATAGTTGCAAGTCCCTTCGTTATGGCCTTCTTAAGTCTCAGATTGAAAAACTTCCACACATCCAGAACACAGCTGCTCGTCTCATCCCCGGAAAAAAGAAATATGATCACATATCAGGCATTTTAAAAGAGCTTCATTGGTTACCGATTGAAAAAAACGCATCATCTGTAAAGATTTTTTCTTATACAGTGGCGTAGCTAGCATTTTAATATTGGGGGGAGGCAGTGTCACATCGCAAGCGACAGAAAACGGGTTGGAGTCCAGGGTCTCGCCTTATGGTGTGTTCATACTTATCGGCATACGGTCGGCCCGACGTTAGTCTTTTCAACATCTTTTTACGTGCCGGATGCATGATGATACGCGTTGCGTAAAAGCATGTTCGAAAAGGTTGCGTCAACAACGTCTGCCTTTAAATATGAACCCACCTTTAGGACCCTAGTTGGGTCCAGAGGCGAAGGCCCGGTGGGGGTCGAGGCGGCGAAGCCCCCTGAAAATTTTGAGTTCTTTATGTTTCAATGTCTTCTGGGGCTAATTCTTGCACTATTTGTAAAATTTACGTGGTCGCACCTGACCATTGAACTTTAAACCTATACTTTGCCGACAAACCGGCCCGCAAGTGTCATGACCTCAGTTCTTCAAGTGAACCGACGGGCTCATCTCGTCGGACGAAATCAAATACGGCTCCCTCTGCCCTCCCCCGTCTACGCCACTGTGCTTATTATCTGAACTCATCAACATTTACCATCCTCCCCTTTCATTCCGTTCTCGCTCAAAATTACTACTTGTCTCTCAAAGATTTCAACATCGTGCCTTTTCTGTTGTACCTCCGACTTTGTGGAACATTTTACCACCGGTTCACATCTGTCATGCTCTCTCCCTGTGGATGAGCCGAATCAGCTAACCTGGATTCTAATTCCGGTATGAGCTGCTTAGGTTTATTTCAAATAGTTGCAATAAGCGGTAGTGTGTATGTGCTTTATTCCGTAGACTATGATTTCCGTTGAACTAGGTGGGTAGGTAGGTACTCATACCCGAATTAAAGGCCGGGTTGACCTATTTCGCCTTAGTTGAATGTTTGTTGGTCGCGGTTGTATGTCATTCTCTCTCTCTCTCTCATCTTGCTTGCTGTGGTATATTGTTTCATATATATATGATGTTGCACTTGCAACCTGAGTACTATATACCATATAAAACTGGGTATTGTTTATCACATTGTTCTCATGGATATGACATCTTACATGTTGTTCACTTCCCAGTTTTTTATCTTCAAGGTGACAACGAGCGGATTTCACATATCAAGGTGTCCATAACAAATTCGTACTGTTTTTCCTTGAAAATTTGTTTTTTCTATCAAATATCACATCGAAGGGATTAAGCTGAGATTTTTGTTTTTTTCGAAATTGTGAAATTTCTATATTCAGCCTATGTTTTTTATATAAGCAAATAAATCACCTTTTTTCTCTCTTTTAAGACATTAAGGGGGTCTTTGTTTTATAGTTGAGGGGTCTTTGTTTTATAGTTGAGGGGGTCCTTTGTTTTATAGTTGAGTGGGTCTTTGTTTTATAGTTGAGGGGGTCCTTTGTTTTATAGTTGAGGGGGTCCTTTGTTTTATAGTTGAGGGGTCTTTGTTTTATAGTTATGTGGGTCTTGTTTTATAGTTGAGGGGGTCTTTGTTTTATAGTTCAGTCTTTGTTTTATAGTTGAGGGGGTCTTTTTTTTAATATTGAGAGGGGGTCTTTGTTTTATAGTTGAGGGTGTCTGTTGATTTAAAAAATAGTTGAGGGGGTCTTTGTTTTATAGTTGAGTTGGTCTTTGTTTTAATAGTTGAGCTCTGCGTTTTATAGTGGAGGGGTCTTTGTTTTATAGTTAGGGGTCTTTGTTATAGTTGAGGGGGTCTTTGTTTTTATAGTGTGAGGGGTCTTTGTGTTATAGTTGAGGGGGGCTGTGGTTTATGTTAGGTGGGGGGTCTTTGTTTTATAGTGAGGGGGTCTTGGTTATAGTTGAGGGGGTTTGGGTTGATAGTGAGTGGTCTTTGTTTATAGTGGGGGTCTTTGTTTATAGTCGAGGGGTTCTTTGTTTTATATGTAGGTGGGTCTTGTGTTAGAGTTGCGGGGGCCTTCTTGTTTTATAGTTGGGTGGGCATTGTTTATAGTTGGGGGGTCTTGGTCTTGTTTTATTAGTCGCCCTTGAAAGTTGCAGTGTTTTTACGTACCTTGGAGTACTTCAACCATATCACTAGCTATCTCCATGTGGAATTTCAAAAAGTAAATGTCGATAAGTTACTCAAATCGACAACTTAAATAACCTTTTATATTAGCGATCAGTCTCATGGACCTTTCAAGTTATAAATGAAATAACGTTTAGGGGCCTGCGTCATGTTATGCAACAGGATCGATTTTCTCTAAACACCACGACGTCAGCGGTGTTAGGTAGAAACCGGAAGACTGCTGAACTGCTTTGCCAAAAATGAAATTAAAAAAATCACTGGAGTAAGGAAAACATAACAATTAATTGATTGTTAAGAATCTACGCTATCCTGAACACTACTTCTAAGCATTCAGCCTGCCTATTAAATAATAGACGTATTGGTATGATATATTTTACATTACTAAACTATATTAATCATTGGAATTTGAATGCATTCTTTTCAAGTTCGGGCAATTAAAGACGCGTCCATTTATATTAAGTAATGGCTCTAGTTTAATTCTCAATGGACGACCTAACATTGTTAAATCCGAATAGACCATTTTGGTGACCAATTTGAAGGGTATTCTTGTTAATATATCAGCTACATAAGCCGATAAATTAAAGTGCTTGCCTGTCGGTGTCAAAAGGTATAGATGAGAAGGATATTTTACTTGAAAGATAAACATTAACTGTTTTTTTGTAAATTTACGGAATGCTGATTTTCGTTTGCTGTATTCGTGGTACTATGTAAAACTGTAAAAGGTTAAGCCATTTTTTATGATGTTTACTTGTAAAAAACCTTTACTATGAAAGAAGATAAATCCATAAAAAAATGTAATGCTGGCATGGCATAAGAATAACTAATCTGCTTACGAGATAGGTAACCAGAAGTCGATTCGTCCAAGGCCGATCTTCCAGGATGGCACATAGACGTTCCAATCGACTGGAAAAGAGTGCTATTTACTGACGAAAATATATGTGGAGTTGAATAGGTCATAATAGTGTTATCTATTGATTGAGATCCTGACATTTGTATAACTGGCCACCAGTATCGTGGGAGGAAACAACGTGCGGTTGATAGTAGATGCTATAATGCATAGTGCAACGCCCATATTCTACTGTGATAATATTGATGGTTAAACGTTAAAAACGCAGTTTTTGTGAGTATCTGGGACATGGAATGGATTGGAAGTTAGCTGAAATTTCCGGAAGACAAGGGAAAAATACGGACTTTCCTCTGATATCAAAATTTATACTACTTCCGGCGGTGCAGGAAAGGTTACCCAGGGTGGTATGTAGTCTGTGTCTCAGACTGCGAAAAGATATATCTAAAGTAGTACTGCGTGAGAGACTAACGTTATCAATCGCCCCATAGATGAATGTGTGTAATAGGAAATTAATTTTGATACCTCCGAAAACAAGGGGTTTAGGGATATTTTTGCAATCAGAGTGGCCAGAAAATTTTGTTTTCTACTATGAACATCTTCAACTGGTCTGGACCTATAGAACCTTTTTGAGAAAATTGAAACATTTCTATCGGTAGTTTTACACACAATCTATATGCTCTCACGAGCACAAAACATTTCCTACGGTGCTACGTCACCAAAGCTGGTAATTTATATGCACGGTCATACTTTCCGCACCGGCGATCGCCGAACAAGTGACCTTTTAAAGGGGGATGACCTGATTTAAGTAGATACAGTTTTCATCTGATAGAATTCCTTCACCCCAAACCCCTGCAAAGTTTCGCGCCGATATTTCAACCCATTTTGATGTGACAGCTAAAAAAGCTAAAAATCACAATAGAGTACTCTGTAAAATGAACATTTGTTAACCAAAACGGGCCACATTTTCAATCATAACATCCAAACCAAACTTTCTTTAGCCCTAAGGTTTCACAGGGTAAATGAGAAAAATAGCTTTTTCAGATACCAAAATTGTAATCACTTCCGGTAACATATCCCTTGATGTCAGGCCAAATTAATTTCTCTGGATTTAAATCGCAGTATCCTGATTATTTCACGTCCATTTTATTTCGCCTTATAGGTCCGTTACTTGTTACAAGTTTCGGGTTTCTTCAGTGAATTTGAGAAGGAAATGTAATTGTTTGCCATTTTTTTATATGCTTAAAAAACAAATTTGTTGGTTTATACAGAAGGAACATAGGATACGGAGCTTTATATCATTTTACAACAATCTTATCTTATAGGCCCGTTGCCCAATATGAAAATAAACATGCAAGAACAAAAGATAGCAAATTAAAATTAAATGTGGTCTACTGCCTGATGGTAAATTCGATAACTTTCCATCGTTTCATATTTGTGATTCAATATGGACGTACAAAATAGAATAGTTCACCTATAGATGATGTTTTCTCTATAGTTGATATGAAAGCAGCTTCACACATTTAAAAAAAAATTGTTTCAATAAAACATGAAATATGTGACGTAGATCGTCATCATTGAGAATTGAAAAAATGAGTATTCGTTTCATCGCTGATTCTTTGTCTGATTAATATAAAACTTCAACGTTATAATACAGCAAAATCAAGATTTTAAATTCATTTCATAAAACCCATTGGACATAGATAATCGTAATTTTTTAACTATTGAACTTGCCTTCTAACGAAATATTTAAAGCCTTTTCAATATATATATCCGACTTAGTTCTTAGTTTGTTGATAATGATTTCCTTTGTTTTCTCCTCCTGCTTATTTCAAGCGCCCTTGTATGCAGAAGATCAAAGACAACGTTTTGTCCGCTGGAATCAACATGGGTTTGATTAGCGGCATTCGGAATCAGTAGAAAAATGTATATCGTCCGGCTATTCTAAAAAAAGTGAAGCCACTTCAATTTGAAAAATCCGGAAAAACCAAATAAAAGTCGCGCAAAAATTATTTATCATACATTTTTTATTAGCTAACATATTATACATCATGGAACAACCAAAAAGCTTATGAACACCACTCTTCCCATATTTTTACATTGGAACCTTTCAAATAAGTGGTTTTTTCCTGTTTTTTGGGCCTTGTATATGACGTTATCCGATATGCATCTTTGATAAATTTTGATTTTTAAAAGAAGTCTTAACACTTGAATTCATGAATTCTTACTTAATGGCGTGAGACATATCAGGAATGCTTGTAGTTAAAGCAATTACTGGTATGATACAAATTTGTACTTTAAACGGCCAGTCCTGCTCTACGTTTTTTTTGTTATTTTTATCGATTCTTATTTGAAATGTGTTTCAAAACAAGACAAAATCTTTTTTTTAAATACGGATAGGATCTGATATTCTTAGGGCTTTAAATTTATTTGCCCTTGATAAGCATATTTTAACCCTCTTTTTTTTTTTTTTTAATCCAATTATCACTTATTTGATATATGAAATACGAGGTAAATCTATTTCAATATCTCGTTTTCACGATGTTGGTATGGATAAGTCATTACATCATAATGCAGTAATAAACATATTTTGTAAATCCACTGTCAACATGCTTAAATAGCGACAGTGAATACGTAAATAGGTTTTGTTTTTTCTAAACAATTGACAAAATGTAGCTTCCAATTTTTGTTCGACATTAGGTTATTTTGTTCTTTTATAACAATCACATCGTAGGCCCTATCTCTCTAAAAAATTAATACTTTTCAAAGCTTTACTGCTTTCACACCGCAATAAGTTCTGTATAGTTTGTCTCGAATTGGGTCCTTATACCAATCCTGTCATATTTGTTATCACTTATTTTCATAATTTCATTGAAATCGCTTATTCCCACAGTGCAGCGGCTGCCATTTTTCTTTCATTTTTCTTGGTGGGGCTCTTTGTAGAATCACAGCATTTCCCTTGTTTTCTGTGCCTCGGGTTGGGAAATTCAGCTCTTAGTATATATATTCTGGACGCGTTAGCTTCGTTGCGCAGGGGGGTGAGTCTCCATCCTTTGAAGTTATGTTTCATTGTTTACGATACCGCTCTAAAAAAAAAATAAGAATAAATATAATTTTTACTGATGTATAATATGTTCAGATATAACAATCTTAAGTTTGCAACAGTGGAATTTTAAACAGCCGACACTGAGGTCTATAGGCCTATATTCTTTTCCCTTTGGCCTATCTATTAGTCGCAGAAAGTCAGATTAAAAACTTCTATGTTTCTATCATTCAACAAATCTATAATAACCCATGACCTTTTAAAGGACTGTGAACAAAGATGTTAACAAAAAGATATTTAAATAGGCCCTTAAAAACTTTGCGTTAAGTTATTACGTATCTACGCACGAGCCACTATGGCAACTAAAACCCCTATAAGCACACCTAATAGCAATAGCCCCCGTGCACACTGCATGGCATACGGATGGGCAGTACTTACAAGGCATTATACTTCCCTATTATATACCACAAGGTGCACGACCCAGCACAATGTGTACCTGCAGTGTGTATATTAATACGCAAAACTATTGGGTATAAAACGCGTTAAAGAAAGGACTAAACTTACCTTATTTGGTGTGCAGCAACAATTCTCAACCATACTCGAGGAGCATGGCAGAAAGCGTAAACATACCTGCGAGTTAAATAGGATTCCTGTATTTCGTTCATTTGGATAACGTAATATAGTAACGTAATTACATTTTGTGCGTTTCAGTGTCTAATAACTTGGGCGAGGTGATGTAATCCTAAATTATTTCGACCCTAATCAAGGTCAGGTACGTATGTGTGTGTATAGCCAAGTTATCTGTTAGTAGTCTAGACTTCACTTAATTTAGATTTCCGTATAACGTAATATACAGGCTTAAAACGGACGCATTTAATTTTGCGGAATAAATTTTTTATGAGGCAAATTTGAAACAAAGCATTTTTTTCTGCCAGGCAGAAGATTAATCCTAAATTGACCAACCTCTGCAGTGGTACTCAGTTCTATTGGTGTGTACAGCCCATACATTGTTCTACTTCTCAGCTGTTATGAAAAGGCTGTTGAGTTCAAGAGGCTCATATTTCCATACATGGCCATGGTCAGTGATTACATACCCTACTTGCCACCACTCAGTGATAGTGACATTCCCTGCTTGCACACTAAATGAGACTGTCCTAACCTAGAAGGTAGCTATTTGTAAAATTTTCTGATTGGTTGGGTCAGATTGCAAAAGTTTTGCTTGACCAAAATTAAACTTGTTAGAATGACTTCTATAGCCAATTTATATCCAAAATAATACTTCCCATGTTATAAAATCTTGGTTTCTTTTATACAATTGTGGTACAGAATTACATTGTTGTATGTATATTTTAACATGATAGCATGAACTATGTCATCAAGCACAGACTAATATTGAGTGTGGTAACATGCACAACTGTTGGCAGCAATGTATGACAGGTATTACTAACACCCATCGTGATTGGCCTTTGCACTAGATACAAATATTCCCTTTTAAAAGGGAAGTATGGTTAAACTGAAGCTTGGTGTTCCATGCAATGTGATTTCTACTTCAACAATAATACAAGATGTATCAGAAAAAGTAACTGAAACAAAACTGAAATGTCTTTTGGTTTCACACCATAAGGTTGATCATTATGAGTGATGCCTTGCATAGTATTCAGCCAATATAGTGATACAAAAACTCAATTTGTTTTTTTATTTCACAAATGGTGCCCTAAAAATGAAGAAGATTGTACTTTTTAAGGACTCGTCTTGTATGTTAGAAGTACCATGTATACAATTGTGCCGTTGAGCTATGCAACAGGTCTTATCATTGCAGTTACATTTTTAAATAAAGTGAGTTAATACACTGGAATAACGGTAAGATACCAATGATTTCGCGGAATCCATGATAGTGGATTCTTTGCTAGCGTACCAAGAACATTGTATCTGGAAAGATTGATACCTACAATATATCATTGATGCATTTTAAGAAATAAAAACCACTGGTATGAATAAAATATTTGATTATTGAGGTAACTGTAGCATTGTACAATACGGTGCACAGAGCTACGGAAACCCATTTTGGCATGTTTTAGGTGTTTATGGAGTAAAATGACCGGCTCATGATATTTAAAGTATAGGAAACCACCCCCCTCCCCCAATTAAAAAAAAAAAAAAAAAAAAAAAAACATTAACACGGTTACTATTTTAAGCAAAATGCAAAACAAATTGTGGATCAAATACATGAAAATAACTCTACTGCTTCACTTTTTTGAGAATGGCCCACATGACATCAACTCAGCGGTTTTTGAAATGCCTTACAGATCCTGTTTGAAATTACCCGCGTTGGCGTTAAGTACTTCTTGCCAAGCCACCCTCCCGTACAAAAAGTAAGTTGCCTTTAGGCAATAGTGCGTATATTATTTTTATGTAAGTTAACGTTACATTAAAAATCATTATTCTTCTTCAAGAAAGGATTTTCACACATATGCATGTACAATGTAGATTTCCAATCATAAAATTCTACATCCTGTATTTTCTTGAAGTATGTGTGGATTCCTGAAGCGTACTCAACTTTTATGCAATAATATTTAGAGGTTTTCTGTGCGTTGGAGTCATCAAACCCCGTTTGCTTGAAATGATTGCAGGCAAAACATATACCTACATTGCATTTTATTGAATTACAGTACTGTACATTCGGTCAATTAAAAATAGGATAGTGTTTTTAAAAAGTAAGCCAAAATGCAACTTAATTAAAAAGAATTAACGCTAGTACACAGCTTTTTACCTTTTAAAAGATGACACCATTTTTTTGCCGAATGTTTCTGAAGCAAGGTTTGTTTTCCCTCATGCATCCTTCGACTTTTGTCACAATCCGGGACACAATTCTTTGCCAAGCGTCTTTATCCGCATTGCTGTTCCCCCTTCATCAAAGTGAAGCCGAGTTTCTGAATCGCATCATGGTAGGTCAGCAGTTCTGTTACCGCTACCGGACCAATGGAAAGGTTCAACAGGAAGAATGTGGATAATCTGACCTTGAGGCCGCCGAAAGCAAGTCAAAGTGAACGGTGTTCTCCTTGTGTCGGATTGTAGCGATAGGGAGAGGTAAATACCTTAGATCTGATGTTTGGTAGGATGTTTCTTCCAGTAAATATTTTGAACTCGCATGAAGTTGTAAATAGCTATAAGTTTCCATTTAATCGGTTTGGAGCGCCTTAATTAGTCCATGTTTCTGCACCATAAGGTAAGTGCCTCCACGCAAGCCCGAAAGGAAGCAATCTTACATTGTCCATGACGATTTGACCATTTCCCGTTATACAAATGTTAGTTCGGTTACAACATTTTGTAGGCTATAAGAATAAATAATAGAATTAATATAATGTATTGTGTTCATTTTTAAAATGGAAATTGACCATAGGTTAAGAAAATTACATTCCAAAAAATCTTTTTTAAAAAAAAAAATGCAAAATTTGTTGAATATGACAAATATCTTTTAAGTGATCAACTGCCAAATTTGTTTGTTAAATATCTGATTTACCTTAGTGAGAAAGAATTATAATATTATTCCTTAAAAAAAGAGGATAAACCCCTCGTTTGTTACCAATCTGAAAATAAAGAATCGAAATTCCCCTTTTCCATTTTGAGGACGACGCAGTATGTTTGTTTAGATATAATCAGAATTATCACCGTTTCTGGGGAAGCCTGGATAAAAAATAGCAAAGGACATCTCATGATGTATTGTTGAGTAAGGGCTGATGTAACAGGGGATTTTACTAGACAATATTGCTAATAACCAAATGGTTGTGGATGACAAACTCAACAGCCATATTTGAACTACAGTTAAGTGACAGGCGGACGAGTGCTTTTAAAAAAGATTTCTCTCAAATGGCACTGGATCGATTTGTAGAACATCTTCCGAGAACGTTTCAAAAAAAAGGTTTATTGTGACAAACCAAGTACAAAAGAAAACCACAAACCTTGTTTTGACTTGCACTGCTATCGTAATCGTCACAATATAAAACAATGCTTGAATTTCTGTCGTGCCACGCCGAAAATAATAAATCATCATCTTATTACATAAAAGTCGGCGTATTGGCTCATTCACTTCCGGTGTGATCTAAGACATCTTTAAGAGACATTTTCTGTAATCGACCCAAGGCGTGGCAGACATCAAAAAATAGATTTCCTTCATATATTCAACATGGAAGGGTCTGGATAAAGTAAACAAATATGACAAGTATTAACTCCTCGACCTGGTTGCCATTGGTTACGACCAAAACAATTCTTTTTCATATAATTTCCAAAAAGTAAAAAAAAAAAAAAAATGCTGAAATTGAATGCTACCTCATCGAATGAAAAAACATGCCAGTAAAACAGAACAGTTTGTAGTCAGCTATAAACTCATCTTTTAAACGTTCAAAATTTTCAAACGATTTTACAGACGGTTGTGTTTGGGAGATACCATATCCAAAGTAGGGGTGTTTGCAGAAGAATTTTTGGATCATACCTGAAAATGGCCTTTTTTAATGAGGTCATAAATTCCACATGGTAACGCTTGTGGATAGTATGGCTTTGTTGTGGGTACATATGATGTTGGTCTATGTTCACAAAATAAAAAACAAACTTGGGGATTGCAGCATTTAAAGCGCAGTGTTGCCAGTGACAACATGTCTTTTTGCAAGAATTCTACCTAGCGTGCAGTCCTAAAAAGGACACATGTACCATTATTTTTGTAATATAAGATGTCTATAGAGGCAAAGAGGCAAGGGAGAAACTCAAGATTTTAAAATCCTATATTAATCAAAAGGTTGTACCACCTTATATGTGTAAAGGTGTTGCGCAGAATTAACACATGCAAAACACTATGTTTGAAACAAACACAACACTAATCTCATGATATTTTAACACTTAATAAACTAATGTTTTTTACCCTTTATTCTTTACGTTCTGAGGAGCGTGAAATTATTAAGATTGTTTTGTTGAAATATTATTCAGAGCTTGGATAACTGCCCAAAAGTTTAGTTTAGAGAGGACGGTTTAGCTACCTGACATGAGCAATCTTTCATGAAATGTCTCGTTTTTCCACAAACGGACACTTGCAGCTTTGAAGTGTTTAGCCAGGTATTTATACTATCTTTTCATTTGGGTAAACTCAATGTGTTTCAGCTTATTAGACGTTGCCCAGCTCACATTACCAAAAAATTGCTTATCTTGGATTGTGACAAACATTGAATATCGGAATACTCTTTAAAGGCAAAAAGAGATTTTAAATAACAGGTATCCTAAAAAAATGTTGAAAATTCTGATTTTGGTTGTAAAGTTTCCATCAAAAATATCCCCATCTGAAAGGATTAAGGAGAAGCTGTTTCTTTGGTACAAAAAATTGTGAAATTCAATTTGTATAGGAGCAAATACAAAAAACTTCAGCCTTATTCTTTTACATTGAATGATAAGCAAATCAAAATCACCCTTTCTTTCTTCTTTAAGGTATTCTGTAGCCAAACACAAAGTACAAAATCTAGTGAGTGTTTAATCTATATGAAATATACTTCTACACACAATATTGGATTTTACAAATCTTCGTTTGCAACTTTAAATGAGCAAGCCATTCTAAGGCATTCAAAGTGTGGTAGATTTGAAATTGAACCATAACCTTCAGTTTAGATGGACAAAAATTGCATGAATTTAAAAAAACGGTGCTGGTATTTGTTTGAACGGACTTGTAAATACAAAGCCCTCAAGCAATCATGCAATAGTTTGTTGTGACCCAATACGTACGAACAACATAAGTACAAATTTTACGTAATGGGCTCAAGTCTCTTATTTTTGTAAAATTTTATGTTTCGGCCCAATACGTTACGAAAACTATGTCAAGTCTGACAAAAGAGGGCGCATCACAAGATCTTGAAAATAAAGGTCTCCCTCCCTCTGCAAACGCTCCTCTATTGAATCCGTTTCGACCACATAATAATTTCGACCCAATTAAAACCTTGTCTCCCTTATGGAAACCCAGTCATTAAAATGCTTCCAAAATTGAATTTGTACGTATCGGGCAGATGGTGGCCAAACCAAAATTGTCAATACTTAAATTGTAATAATGCTGTGAAACATGCATTTTACGTTTATATATTATAATACAAACATAAACAATGACGTGAAAATGGTCATTATTGCTGAAAATGGAATTTGTACGTATTGTAGAGCCCAAGTGTCAATTTCTGGCAAAAACCAAATATTTCAGGGTTCCCCGGCCCAATTACGTACAAATATGGGGGGCGGGGGGGCGGGCGGATTTGGGCCTATGATACCTAAATCACATCAAAACCTTTTGTAATCAAAAAAACTATAATACCGCAAAAAGATTTAGACAAAACAGGAGTTAGATTTAAGGCATTAAAAAAAAAATGAAATTTTTACGTATGGGAAAGAGGTGACCAAAATTTGCCTGCATTCTAAAGTATAGGCTTCTAAAAAACATTTTCAAATGACTTTTTTCTCTTCTTAACTTAAATTGTCATATGCTAAAAAATATGCATTTTACGTTGCCCACATTCATATATATTATATAATAATACACAAATTAAAAAATGAGGTAGGTTATAAATGCATCACTAATGGAAATCTGTTAGTATTGGGCCAAAGTAGTCCATTCATGGCTAATTTCAGGTTCCCCGGGCCAATATGTACGAAAAATATTTTGTCCTGAAAAATGAGGGGGGCACTTTCAAAACTTAAAAAAAAATCCCTTTAAAGTTGTTTTTCATCGATTCAAGCCCTGAAAACCAATTCGGCCCATAACCATTTCGGACCAATTAACACTTGTCCTATTTCAAAATTTATATGGGGGGGGGGGGGTGGTATTCTGGGCGTATTAATCTTAAATTAATCAAATATTCTTTTTAAATGAAAAACACTACCTCAAAACAAGATTTAACCATAAAACAGTTAGATAGTCATAAAATGTGCAAAATTGAATAATTTGTAGTATTGGGAAGAGGTGACCAAATTTGCCCGCATGATTAAGTATAGGCTAAAACCCCCCAAAAAAATTGTATTTTTTTTTTAATGGTCGTTAATTGCTTCAAACCATGCATTTGACGTGCCCACATTATTGGTCTAAAATACAAACATAAAATGATGTGCAAGTGGTCATACTTTGTCAAAAATGGAATTTTGTACGTATTGGGCCCAAGTGTCAATTTCTTGGCAACTTCAAGGTCCCCGGCCGCCGAATACCTACGAAACCATATTTTTTGTACTGAAAAATGAGGCACCGCACTTGCGAACTTTAAAAAAAGTCTCCAAACGTGTGTTTCCATAGGACATCAGCCTGAAACCAATTCGGTCCCATAACGAGGATTGTGTCTCGATACCAACAAAAAACTTTCCGTATTCAACTGATATGGGAGAGGGGGCTTTATTTGGGCCCAAAAAATTATATGGGGGGCTATTGGGCCTATGATACCAAAGTTAAATAGTTTTAATCAAAATTTCTTTGTAAATCAAAAACAAATTACCTCAAACAAAAATTTAGACTTAAAAAATTGAGTTAATTAGTCATAAAAGGCTTCAAATTTGAATTGACGTATTGGGCCGAGGGGTGACCAAATTTGCCCGTATAGGCTTAGTCTGATCAGAGATGGGGGGGTTTCGAAAAAATTACTTTTTTTGGTAATAATTGAAAAGTAGTCAACTAGAAACTAAAGGATAGTAACCTAAAATGCACAATTCCGAAATTGAGGCGAATTGGATTTTCGTTTTGATGCAGTATAAAATTATGTCTAGTTTTACGTCCATAGGATAAATGTGTTATAAACAAAAATTCCGGATCGGGAATTTTATACCAACGTGGGATTTTCTATATGAAGGAAATTCGATTTAAGCTTAGCAATCGCACAGTGATTAGTATATGGCAAGCTTATGTAAATGCCAATTTTTGTTGGAATGGAAATGACGGGCGCCCTCTCCTCTGAGTCGGCCTTTAAGTATAGGCTCAACCAAACATTTTATTTTAAAATTACTTTAAATTGTCATAATTGCTACTAAAAAAATGCATTTTACGTTGCCCAAATCATATTATATAATAATACAAACATAAAAAATGAATGAGGATGCGTCATAAATGCTCAAAATTGGAATTTGTCACGTATTGGGACCCCAAAGTTCAGGTTCCCCAACCCAATACGTACGAAAAAATTATTTTGCTCTGACAAATGTGGGCGCAACTTGCAGAACTTTTAAAGAAAAGTCCCCAAAAGCTTGGTTTCAATTGACTCAGCCCTAAAAACCATTCGGCCCCTAAACAATTTGACCCAATTAAAACAGTGTCCTATTTCAAGTATATGGTGGGATAATTGGGCCTATGATCACTAAATTAAATCAAATTTCTTTGTAAATTAAAAAACAATTACCTCAAAAGACGATTTAGACCATAATAACTGAGTTAGATAGTTATTATTAATGCTTCAAAAGGAATTGTATGTCTGGGCCCAAGTGTCAATTTTTTTTTGTGCAAAAATTTCAGTTTCCCGGCCCAATATGGATAGTCATAAATGCTTCAAAATGGAAATTTGTTAAGTATTGGGACAGAGGTGGCCAAATAGTCCACAATCTTAAGTATAGGCTAAAACCCCAAAATTCAAAATTATTTAAATTGTCATAATTGCTCAAAATTGCATGCATTGTTACGTTGCCCACATCATTATTGTATAATATACAAACATAAAAAGAAGGTTGAAATGGTCATAAAATTGCTCTCAAAAATGGAAATTTGTACGTATTGGCCCAAGTGTCAATTTTTGCCAAAATTTCGTTACCTGGCCCAATACGTACGAAATATTTTTGTATGTCTGAAAAATGAGGGCGCAATTACAAAACTTTATAAAGTTCCCCTTAAAAACCCATTCGGCCCCCATATAACCATAAAACTACGTGTTAAAAAGTAGAAATGACGTGGTACTTATTTAAAACAACACGTTAATTAGGAAGTTACATAAAAAAAAGATCGCGCATCATGGTCATTTCAAATAACAGAAAAAAAGACTTTGATTGTGTTTTTTATGGGGGTTATGTATCCTGATTTCTTACATCGTCCTTTTGAAAATGTCACCGTGTGTCATTCAATATCGTTTAAAAATATTTAAAATGGTTCATTTTTAAAAATTAAATGCTACTCACAAACTTACACGTAAATTAAGAAGACTTGTTGTTTTAAAAGTTACCTGTAAAATTTGAAATAACATGTTATTCCCAAATTTACGGGTAAACAGTAGAAATGACATGTTATTTTAGTAAAACAAAATGCATAATTCTAAAGTTACGTGATAAAACTTATCGAGCTATCATTGGTTCAATTTCAGATAAAGGAAAGTCTTTGATTGGTTGTATTTTATGTCGTGTATACCGCTTTCTTACATGTAGGCCGAAAGAAAATAAACAATGACATGTATTTTAAATTTTACATGTAAAATTGAAATAAAATGTTACTTCACATGTACACGTAAACTAGAAATGACAAGATATTTAAAGTATGAGGAATTAGAAGTTAACGAGCTATCAGAGTCAATTTGAACATTGGCCTCGGAGTGCTGCAGCACGATAGTTAAGGAGTTGTACCGGGGCCCGGGGGGACGGACGGAATAACAAAACAACTTGATCATAATAGCTAAAAAAATGACCGTTTAGCTGATGACAAAAATTTAAAAGTGGTGGCAAATTTGACACACGACCGACATTTTCCAAAATGGGAAAACCAATCTTACATTAAGTGGTAGGGGGGGGGGGGGGATTGGACCCTAAAATTCAATTTTCGCGGGTTAGCGCGGAAACACAAATGCTGGAGAGGCCGTTGTTTCTGCTAATTTTCAAGCTTGTTATCCCGCCTCTTCTGACATTTGTTGCGAAGACAATCGTTGTGCGTCACGCATTGCGGACATATCGCCTTAGGTGGTCCATATGGGACCCCCCTCCTTGAGCGGCGTTTGTAAAACAGTGATAGCCTAATCGCCATAATTAGCTTAATTCTCCCGTGAGTTGATGTATTTATTATAGAATATTTAGTTGAATCTGTAGAACAAACAATTACTAAAAACAAATCTCTTTGTGAAATACAAATGTAGGTTGGTTTGTCCCAAAAATTCTGGGTGAATTTTGGAAACTTACACAGAGTCAAAATGTTCTTGTGTATTGGATAAACAATAATTCTCCTAAATCTTCAATATCGTGGGCAGAAAGAACAGAAATCCATCCCATTAGTGTCGGTCCCCAAGTCTGCACGGAGAGTCCATATTCATTAGCTGATTAGTCTCTAGCACAGAAAAGTTTTATGAATGGGGGATTGAATGGGCGGTGTGAGGTACTATGTATAACCCACGGGTAAATGGCGCTCAATTTGAGAAAGATGAGGGGTCCCGGGGGGAGGGGTTTTTAGCAGCTTGTTCAAAGTGTTCATACCGTCCTGATGCCAAGATGCTTGGTGAAAAGGCAAGGCCAAATCAAAAT
>JAMKCH010022528.1:0-31732 GCA_023653785.1 Ophioderma brevispina | reverse complement strand
CTTTGTGGTCATATTTTTTGACCCATTTATTTTTAGACGGTGCATAGTTGGTCAAGGTGAAAGTCTACTTAAATGATACACGATTTAAAATTACCAATACCATGAATAGCTATTAATACAGTTAGCAACTTCATAAGTAGATTTTTAGTAGTAACGACAACTTTTCCGAAAACCTTCAGTTGAAAATTGTTTCTTCTAAATGTAAATCCTGTTGTTGGAGCTTCAAAGTGAATCAAGAGCAAACTACATCAAAACTACATCTGAATCTATACATGTTACTCATTATATTAATGTGCTTCAATTCGTTTATATATTTTTTAAGGAAACACTAAAGGATGATTTAAAGAAAGAACAGGCAACGAAACAAACAATTATATACTTACTTTGTAGTTGATTAGCTCAGACATTTACCCTATACCAGTAAAAAATATCGTTAATTTAGTACATTATTTACTGTAAGCAATTCTCCCAACAAATTCCTGGAATAATTGAGTATATTCCGAAAATAAATTCAATCACACTTTATATTTGGTGAGTTACTACAAATGTGATTATGAGGGAATACCTTTACTAAAATCCACCATGTTTTAAACATGATACTATATCGCAGTTCTCCAGTTGAGGACCACCACTCTCCCTCACAATGAGGTCCTCCATCATTTCACTGTAAGAACTGTGAACTTATACACCATTTGTACTTACTAACCTTATCTTAGTAGACCTATCCATAAGGTCCACCAAGTTTTTAGGTGCGTATACTACAAAATATACGATTTGTTTGTAAATATTTTTAAATGAATCAGTTCCAGTTTGTTGTGAAAATATACGGAAATTGGAATGAAACCTGATTTTTTATGGGATGTGAAGAGCTCCACGCTTAACATGTTTAAATAGAGTCATAATAGGTCCCTTGAATGTTTACATAAATTGTAGTATTTTCCGGTTTTTCGAAATACAATAGTTTTCTCCTATTTTGCAGTCATGTTCCTCTAACTTACGTTGTCATTTTTACAATGTTTTGACGAGGTGTGGATAACAATGTCTATACCACGTGGACAATTGGTCTACCACTCCCCTTGCCAACACGGTTCAATTTTTACTGTGGAAAGCTATTTCCTTATTATTTTAATTGCGAAATAGATTTCACATGTATAGCTCAATATTGCAGCGAAGAAGCGATTTTTTTCAAATGAGTTGCCGCATACCCCGTTACAGAAACTATGACATGAATGCCCATGTGTTTGAAAAATTAACTGTTAATAAAAAAAAAATGTAAATTGCATCTTTACCGAAAATAGTCTCGTATTAAGCTTCTTGATTAAATTTTTTCTTTTTTTCGTGTTTGTTTGTTTTTAAAAATGATTTTCATTCAACCTGATACACAGTCGCCACGGATATCCGCGCGCGAATTACATGTTCTGCCATTGTATACGAACTTCTATGCACGCTCCACGGATCAATAATGGCGGTTTTTTCCCGCGCATGTCGAAATTCACATGCGCTGTGTATCGAGTTTTCCTCGCCATAATGTCGAGTGCGCCAGCGTTATATGTCGAGTTACAGCGCTATCTATCCATTTGCCCTCTAACATCGATTTGTGCTCTCTATATGGGTAGTTTGACATAAATCATGTCAGTTTTTTTCGCTCCACTATCAAATCATGGCGAGTAACTGTTTTCCCGCGCATGTCGATTCAACGCGCGGTGTATGAGTTTTCCTCGCCATATGTCGAGTGTGCAGCGTTATATGTCGAGTTTACAGCGTATATGTCCAAGTTTGCCTTATATACATCGAGTTTTGTTCTCTATATGGTGAGTTTGAATAAATCCTATCCAGTTTCAAAATCGACATGATTTTTTTCTCAACATGAGGAAAACTCGACATGATTTTTGGGGTATGTGTAAAAAAAATCATGTCAGTTTGTCATGTTGAGGAAAAAAAATCATGTCGAAGTTTGCTCATGTTGAGAAAAAAATCAGGTCGAGTTGGCTCATGTTGAGAAAAAATCATGTGAGTGTGGTATGTGAGAAAAAAATCAGTGCAGAAAAAAATCATGTCCAGATTGCAAGGTTGAAAAAAACTCATGTCCCTTTTTTTAAAACTCGGCATGATTTATTCTGGACATGATTATTCTGGACATGATTTATGAAACTCGGCACATATAGTTCAAACTGGATAGGCTGCGCTGTAAACTCGACATATAGGGGGTAAACTCGATATACGGCGCATGAAACTCGCCATGATTTTGATACGTGGAGCGTGCAGAGAATAGAACTCACAAAAGAAGGGTATACCAGCTTGATTAGTCCAAGGGTGGCTTAATACCGTGATTTTCCATCAATTACCATTGCCGCATCCATGCAGCGCGTTGAATCATTGATTTGGACTCGTGTTTTGATTTTGGAAATTTTGAGCAAAGATTGGTCGGAAGGGGGGTTTTAACCTTGAACCACACTAAGGCAATTAGGAATCACATTTTATGAAAATTTAGTGTTTACGTCAATAATCATTTAATTACGTTTTATGATGGAAAAATACGAGGTAATAGGTAATTTCTACACAAAAAATACGACTAAAATGAGTAGGAATAAATATGCACATTTTCTACCAAGAGCTATAAGAAATTTTCAAATGGACAGGAATGGTCTCTGAATTTCGTGACATCATTGACATACAAAGTGCAAGAAGTCGCACATGTTAAAAAATTACTTCCGTTTTAAGTTAGAGCCGATTTGGATAAATCTACGTGTTAAAAAATAGCAAAGTTTATGTTAATCAGCCTATTGTTTTAAAACAGTAGGTGCAAAACCTTGTAAACAACGACATCGGCGGGACTTCAAATATATCATCTTTCATTTTATCAAAAAACATAATCCATTTATTGGTACTCAACTTTCGGTTTGGATTAGTGCGTTTTGACTTTAGATCTGCGCCACTATATTCATGGACACGACATGAAAAATCAAGGGTTCACTAATGAGTCACTGGTAGTGTATTCTTTTTTCTGGCCCTACTTTATTGGAATGGAAATGTCCCATAAGATTGGATATAGGTTTATCATCTATTTCTGGGACCTTTAAATAGGTGTTGCTTTAGACCAAAACATATCAAGCCATGAACAAAAGTACTCTATGTTTTCAAAACTTTTAGTAATGCATGCAATGCATCAGCTCGTGTGGATGGTTGATCACAGAAATCGGTAAAAACGCTATCTGGGATGCCTCACTTAATATATGAGGATATCTCAAACAAGTTAACCATGGATGTTAGATGAGAGTACAGTTGTTACAAAAGCAGAGGATCAAATAAATAGATCCAGGTTAATTGATTGGTAAGTGAAAAATTAAGGATGGAATTTTGACTGTTTCGTAACAAGAAGTTATCGGCCTTTATATTTTTTCCTTTATACAAATAAGAGACATTGACAGCAATCAGATCGCTCAATATGGATTCTATGTTATCGGTTTGATAACTGGTGCAATCATTTCGCGAGGATTCGGGGAATTGCGGCCCTTTTCAAAGCATTCAACATTTCACCAATCCACGCTAATAAAAAGTTTATGTAAATGTGAATTCGTTGGCCAAAGCTTAGCAAAGGCGCATTAAACCACCACATCAAATTTTTAGCTTGCTTAAAGGATGCAAGATTAGTTTGTAAAAATACGTTTAATTATGAATGTTTCAATTAAAGCGCCACATTAACAAATACTTGTTAGGAACCGAAACTTAACGCTAGGTGCATAGGGTCAATGTTGATATATAACATCAGAGTTTCATAAGAAAAGCAAATCTTTTGAAGATGAATTGCACTTGTAGAAAATGAGGAAGGAAAGACAAAAAAATCACAATTAAACAAGCAGGCCAAATAAAAGCAACATGATAGACCCACCCCCATTTGCCACCGGTTGTCATGTCCCATGGAACACATATATAAAAACTAAAACGGAAACAGAAATTAAACCAGTTTAGTTTGTTTTGCTTCAAATAAAATGAATTGGAACATTGTTATAATGTAGAAGTGACCAATGATGCTGAAACAGAAAATCGAATTCAAGGACAATCGATAATTACCGTGGATGAGTCACATTACTCCATTTGTTTAAACCCGAAATATATAAATGAATTTGAATTAACGAAAAACGAAATGTAAGCTTGTAGTCCGGAAAAGACATCAGTATTGGTGCTTCGTCGCGCGGAAATGAAATGTGGGATATTTTAATTTGGTTGAATTTAAATTTTGAATGTGTGCTAGGAAAAACCAATAATTATGAGGAAGCCTCTGCGTCCAGCTTCAACGAGTTTGTAGCCGACGACCTCTACAAAAGGCTTTTGAGATTAAAAAAGCCATTAAAATTGGCAGGTATTGCAAATAACATTAAAAAATATTAACCACTCATTGTCTCTAAAATCTTCAATTTTGAGGGGTAATGATTAACTATTTTAGAATAACAACATGCGATTTTGATTCAAGTTACGTAGTGTCCCATAAAAAATTAGGAAAAAGGCATTTTATTGACAAAGATGACATGCTATGTTTTAAATGGCTGCTGAAACACATGAATATCGCTTCCTTAGAAATAGAATTCCTGAATAATGATGTTACATGCATTTTTGTTTGACGCTTACCCTCTGAAAGGTCGTTGCATAGTGTCATTCCGCTGCCGCTTTGCCGCTCTGATGCTGAAAGTTACGCACTACGCAATCATGTCATAATCTCTAGCGGTGACCCAAGCGGCAAAAGGTGTCAAGACCAGTAAATCGATCTCCAGGCCGCTCGGGCTGCCGCATGACTATAATAGCTCGATCCTGCAAGCGGCCCTCACCCTCCGTACCCGTTACACCAAGCGCTGCGCGGCCAATCATGGCACTATGTAATCACCTAATCCCATTAATTTTATAGCCAAAACAGTGAAAAACTCATAGAAAGTTTTTTGGGCAAAAACTGGCCGTATTTCAAAGTTCCGTAGGCGGTTTTTAGAGAAAAATGACACGTAACTATTAAACTTCGCAAATTTTGTCCCTAAAAAATACAGTCAGAATGGTTGAAATAACATTAAAAGTTCACCTGGATGTGGAGCGAAGTGCCTATCTTAAAACGACGTATTCCTGGCATTTAAGAATTTTAAATTGAAAAAAAAAGCACCCCTCTAAATCACTAAAAACCCAGAAATAACTTAATATCAAAAAGTTCAACATTTCGAGTTACGTAGTTCTGCCATATTAGGGGCTGCACCCTCCGTTACAGCAACAACAAGAATTTTGGTAGTTTGCAGAGTTCTTCCAGCATGGGAATTCGACAAATTTTGTTCTATCCATTGAAGCATGTAAAGGTTCGAAGTGATGATAATTTTTCGTCCTTTTAGAACAAATGCGTGGGTTTTTAGCAATTTGGTAGACGGGAGAAATAAGTTGTTTGTGTCATTAATCAGCAGGATTTTTTAGGTATGAGCTGGGGGTCTTGTACGCCGCAGGATTAACTATTCCAGCATAGGTATGCAGTGCAAATGGCACTCTGGTATAAATAAACCCAGAAGCAACACGTCACTAAAAAGTAATACTACGTATGCGCTATGTGATCCGGACACGCCTGTAATAGTCTGAAAATGCCCTGAAAAAAATCGAATCGCACAAATTCGATCAGTCTTTTTGATCCGGTATGCACAAAGCCATGTTATTTGCTTTCCCTCAAGATCGGTAATTTTTAATGTGTTAATCATTTTATACATAAATTCGACGAATTCTAATCAAATTAATACCACACTAAAGTTTTACATTTTACATTGGAGTACATCAGTCCGCTGTTAATGACCAGTGGGACTCCATTGCGTGGTTTTTTTAAATTACAGTTACATTTACTCGGTTAATCAGTTATATAATACTATTCAAATTTTAGAATCGGTACACCGTAGCTGCCGCCAAGTTCTTGGCCTATTAACATTCTATTAGGCCCAGTTCGTTGTGCTTCTTCTGCTGCACTCTTCCCGATATAAGCACTCATTAACTTCGCACCATCTCACAACTGTTATGTTTTATTACCCTGATATTATACATCATATGACAAATCAACTTCCTGTAAACCCCCGGTCCTGTCTGTTTGTGTTCGCCTGTCACTGTTTTTGTTTTTTGTCCCGCCTTGATGGCCAACAATAAGTCCCCTTTCTACTGGGTGGGGTTAATCTTTAAGTTTCCTTTGATCTAATGGCCTCTCCACCACACAACTGACTCCCTCATACTCATTATTATGATTTCAACCTGTTATTATAATCTTTCTATAATCGTTTGTGTTTAAATGAAAATCTAACGTATATAGCACAACCTCACGTTATAATTGATCTATAAATTTATTAGATTTATAAAATTTGGAATGCTTATTGTATTCATTATAGTATACTGCATATACATGTATAATTCTCCCAATGTGTCGTAAACACTAGAATTCGATAAAGTTATATTGTATTGCGACACAATTAATTATAACATGAAGATGAGGTGTGAATAAAAGAATGGTAAACTGTCTAAACTGTCTAACATGACAGCATGTCGTCTGTGCTCGGTCTCTTCTGGATACTGGTTTTTCTGGCGAGTGCTACAAACAATGAGGTTATGTGGTGGATTGGCGTGTAATCAAACTCGCTGGGGCCAGGGAGGTTTATAAATCCTTTTCATCGGACGAAACTCCCGCGTTCGATCTCTTTGGAAATGACCGTTTTAAAGGTAAGAAAAGTTGTCGCAACAAACCGTATAGCCAGTATATAAAATGGACTACAAAAGACTAGTTCATTAGGAATTAATATTTCATCTCTGAAACAAGACAAAAGTAAAGAAAACTCTACGTTTTTTCTGGACGTGGTTCGCATGTCAGCTCTCAGTGACTTCATCGGCAGTGTTGCTGTCTTGTAGTGCTGTGAACTGATCCGTTCTTTACTTAATTAAATTACTCGCCAGTTTGTCCGAGCTTCTATATAATATTGGTCCAATATTCACTCGGGGTTGTATTATTACTTGATAGCGCGTGCATTGAATGAGTTTCGCGATCATCATAGATTCTGCTAGAATCATGCATATAGTCTTCTTATTCTAAATACATTACTATAAATTACGGCCGCTTGAGACTCTAAAACCAAAAGACTGAAAAGATACATTAGCGCCCGTTTCTCTGGTATTCCAGGTAAGGGCAGAGTCACAAACCACACAGTTGTTTGTTTTGTGTCCCCGTCCAGGACCCGACGTGAACGTGTTGGTGCCCAGACAATTATCTTTTTTTTACTTTCATTATTTTTTTTTAAAGTGATTTTAACAGCACACAAAACCTCCAAGGTTTGGATAAAAATTAATTTGTAAGCAGAAAATATAAGTCCAACACTAATCTCGAAACTTACCGGTACACCCGGTGTATTGGGTGTTTTCAGGTCGTGAAAAACTTTCAGTTTCCAAACATTTAGTAAATGATGGTTGTTGATCGTTGCTGTATTGGTTTCATGACTTTACAAAGCATGCATCTAGGATTTCATTTATGTAAACGCATATTGATTGTTAGGATGTTTAACTATATTGCCGAGTAGAAATGTGTTCACTATTACAATTTAACACTTAAGTGGACCAGGGGTTTTCACTTTCCACGTGGGGCCCAAGGGGGGTTCCAGGGACCACCCACCGACCCTAAGGAAAACCCGTTCCCGAGGGGAATTTTGTACGAAATTTATACCAATATGAAGGGTCAATTAAGACAACCCCAAATCAGCGATTTAAAAATGGAATTTTTTTATTTGGGCTGCAAATTGGGGCAAAAACATGTTTTCAAAAACACACGAGAAAAAATTGGGAAAGAGACGGAGAGAATTCAGCAAATGAGCCTTGCGTTCATAAGAACTATATTTTATGTTGATATCTACTCTAGAAGACCCCAAATTACCATATATTTGTAACAAGAAACTTGAAAGTTTTAGGACCCTGCAATTTTTAAAGGGTGTTGCAAAATACATATCATGTTTTCCCATAGAGCGTTGTACAGTAACGGTTTTAGCAACGTCACAATGAAAATTGTGTTTTAGGCACATAAGGGTTAATTTGTTTAATGTTATTAATTATCGTTTAATTATATGTATGTCGTTGCTGGGCAGGAAAAAACCTCATGTAACTCTAGAGGTCAAATGTAAAACCTCCATATGTGCAATTTCGGTAAACATGGACAAACCCCACCTATTATCCAGTTTTGGTCAAATCAGTTGGTGGAAATGATTAGGTGATGTTGAGAGAGTACGTAAGCACCCGGTGTATACTCCACTTTCGCTTCATCGCGCGATGCCGCTATGTGAAATTTTAAATCGCAATGCAGCCGCGCGATAAAAGTTCATGTATACTCCGAGCGATAAATGTCTCATCCGAGAAAGTCGTTGCTGTATTATTTTATTGGACAAAACTAATTTTGCCAGTGTTGAAAATTTTGATAAAATTAGAGAATTCTCTTACTCCCGTTCTGTATTTTGGCGATACCGTTGGATTTCCCGAATGAAGATCTAGCAACTAGAAAAGACGAGCGACATTATTTACGATGACTAGGTCAAAGGTTATATTAAAATTTAGCCAGGCCTGTTGCTCAAGTAATTGTGGACTGATGGTGCCATATAAATTGAATTCTTTTACATTGTTTCTGAGGACATTTTGTAGTGTTTATACATTATTCGCACATCTCCGGATTTCACATGACTTGTATCAGTAAATAATCTTTGTTAAATCAGGCGCACCAGTTTGATGGATAACCTCCCTAATGTGTACACCCGTGGTACACGGGGTTGGCTAAAATAGGAACATGTAGGATGCGGAGCGTCAGAATAGCATAATTTCGTACTAACCGCCAACAAGTCATTTCTGTACGGGGGGATTTATTTCCCTTTAAAAATAATTCATGCCTGATGTGATCATACTTAATCGGGAATTTTTCGCACTGCAGACATAGCGAGAAAATAATTTGGCCAGTTAATGTGTATTATGGATTGGTATTGTTTGTTGATTAGCGGGCCGAGATGGGGCGATTTTTAAGAGCAGGTAGCAGCTGGGTTTCATGACGTCATCGCCCGACCTTGGATCCAAATACAGCCAATCAGAGAATTTTCGCGGGCGCGATATCGCGGAGAGTCTGAAAAAATTCAATTCTCCCGCGAAGCCTCAAAATCCATCGCGCGATAGAAATCTTTCGCCGACGAGCAATAAAAAATCCGGGTGAGTTTCTTCTTCGGCAGCCGCGCATCTCGGACCGAGAAGTGAAGTATTCCATCGGTGATTAAGATCTATTTAAGCGATTTTGCATAACTTTGCAAAACGACCATATGGCCAAAGAGGTCGTTTTCTCAGTGTTACCGAAAATGACAGCATATGAGGGTTTTTTGCTCTAGAGGTAAATTCAATAGAGGCATTTTTTCCTGCCCAACGACGATGTAGTGAACATATAGCAGAAAAAAAAATACAGCCAAAAAAAAAAAAAGTGCTTTGGTTCCTTTTGGATTTTTTAAAATATTTAAGTTGACTTCCGTTAGTGCCAAGGGGGGGGGGGGGGGTTCCATGGGGACCTCACTAATTAACTCATTACCGGCTTTGGCCTAATTTTAATTTTTTTGGTATGAAAAGTGTAGCGCATTATAAAAAGTCAGACAAAAACAAACAATTTCGGCGACGAAAAACCACGCGTAAGAGGTGGCCAGCGTGTAAACACAAAATTTGGAGGATCCCTAGGAACCCCCCCCCCCCCCCTGGTCACGTAAGTGTTTTAAAATATAAAACCATGATTTCCATTGCATTCCCTTCAAAACAGTTTATAAAAGGTGAATTCATGAACTCTGTTAGGAAAACTAATATCATTTTTATTTGTTGGCAAGCTGAAAGCCGTCTGTAGCTTAGTCGGCTTTGAACGTCAACCGACGGAAAACGTTTATGAATCTTATAACACGTCTCAAGAAAAATGGACCGATTGAGTTACCGACTGCTCTGGTTGATTGAATCTGTATTGAATGTGGCAAGTAAACATGGAGCCCAAAATGCTGTTACACATGTACAGGACTGTCTAAATCATCAGGGGTTCGTTCGCGAAACACATTCGTAAAATCTTAGTGCATACGATGTATGCCTGTCTGAGTGGACACAATTTATCTGGATAGCCTATTTAGACACCATGGGACGTGGACCAAATAACACAACTGATATAAAAATTCATTAGTCCCCATCTGGGGGTGCTAAGGAAAACCAAGTGTAAATTCAGAATAAATTATTACGATCACATAAAAATGTTCTGTTCCGCACATAAAACTGGCACATTTCTTAAAAAGATTAAAATGTCACCTCAATTTCTTTTTCCCAAAATCAGATGAGACCAATGGATATGTAGAGACTTCAGCAAACCTGGCTAAAGAAATTACAATGGGCCGGGTATGTAGGGCCATTGTTTATAGCCAGTTGTTACCACCTCCACGATTCGGGTGAGTGACAACTACCCCGTCCTCTTCACACAATAACTAACAGTGTAATGGGACATTCAAAAAGAGGTCGTTGAGACACTATCAAATGTTCTTGCTGGAAACGCTGGGTAAATTGAATATAAATGAAGTAGTAGTAAGCAATAAGTTACGGAAGTTGTTAGGTCAAAGTTGTTAGGTCAAAGACTTATGATGTTTTGGTCATGTTTCGTCCTTTTACTGAATAAAATGATGAAAAACATGCCAAAGTTAATTAAAGTTGAACACGCACTCTAGAAGCTCAATATATATGTATTGTGAATGAGGTTTAAATATTTGTTCCTGAAAAGTACTCAGGCTAAAGTGGAGAGCTGTAACAGTGCTGAAAATCTCTTATCAGTTGCGCGACAATGTATAACAATGGTCCTGCACTACCAGGCAAATGGAATTTGAAGTGTTTTCTTAACCGCATACAGGGCCGGTGACATTGATATCTTTACAACTCGATTGTTTGATTGAAGTCTCTGGTATCCACTAGTCACTGAATATGATCGGGTGTGGAGGAAATGAAAAGAATGTGAATGATATTTTATTCTTTTTTAAGAAAAATGTGAAGTTTTATTGCTGGGAACAGACGATTATATGATGTTATAATAATTATGAATTTACACTTGGTTTTCCCCTGGCCCCCCGATGGGACAACAACACAACAGCATAGAAGGACATGTCCCATCGACTATATGTAAATGTCTGTGATGCAGGACATACCCATGAGTTAATATACACTTAGAGTTAGTATAAGTTTCGCGAAAGGGACCGCAGATCCCATTGCCGATGCTTAGCCACTATTTGGTCAGTCGTTTCGCTGGAGTCACTCACGGCGCACAAAATCCCAAACAAACTTAGTTCTCGGTTGGAGGTGAAAAGAAACTTCAATTCAATTATAGGCTTTATCGGTGAAAACGATAGACATTCCAAAAGGCACGTGATTTCTACTATCGGTTTACTATTCAATCTCCTGCTATCACTTTCAGGAAAAATTCGACGCCATTTTTTGTGCCAGTTTACAGGCGAGATTAGCGGCACGGCCAGTGGGAATCAGGCGCATCAAAATCGGCATGTACCATGTTGGCCAGAGTTGGGTTAGTGTTGAATCGCTGGCGTATTGACCAATCAAAAACAGTTCAAACAGTACAATGGTTGTATTATACTTTGATTTATTACCACACATTCTTATAAAATTGCGTTTCAAGTACAATATTTAAAAAAAAATCTCCCGACCTACCGACCCTAATGTTCACGGGAGTCGGCTATAGACAAACAATTTTTGGCCGAAACACAGTCCTCTTGGTCCAGTGGCTCCCGCCTAGTTGAGCGAGAGGGACCGAGAATGTTTATTTTCTTTATTTAATCAATGCTCACGAAGTTCATTAGGATATTAGTGATCCGGAAATTACAGCTGTCATCCCGGTGTTGGTACATAAAACGGGGTCATAGAAATGTTAGAGTTGATAGGCCCATCGTCACTATTTGCAGTTTGCTGCCTTCTCCTGATTTCCAAATAGCGTTTCCTTAAACCCTCGTCTACCTGAGCCATTGTTGTAGACAAAACTTCCGAAGGGGGGGGTGTGGGGGTGAGTTCATTACTGAAACAACCGATTCCTGGTACCAAAAATGATATCCCCTTCGTGTTAAAAGCTGGTATTCCAGTTCTGATGGCCTTACTGCATTCCTCTTGCCCCGGCTGAGTGGGAGGGGTATCCCCCTCGTCATAGTATCCGTCTGTGTTTCTCTTCATTTCTGCACAGTACCCATCTGCATATTCAAATATGGTGTAAGACTCTGTTGGATTGATAACCCCACGGCCATCTCATGCCTTTGTGGTCCGGGTGGGCATGTCACTGTTAATCACTATATACGCTTTATACATAACCAGTATTTCTTGGGGAAACGATTACGGCAGATCCATAAGCTCCAGAACAGAAAAATTCAGGATCGAAGGCGGTGGGACGCAATTTTGTTATGTCGCCGTTAAAGTAGATGAAGTAGGGAACAATATTTGTTGTCTTATTCTCGAATGTTTAACGTTTGCCCCCCCCCCCAGGGATAAATATGCGAAGTCGCCATACTTTTCGCAAAATTTAATTTTTCATTTAGCTACATTTATGTTTGTTGACCTTACTTTTCGGTCAGTTTCTGATAAATCCATAGAATATTCACTTTTGTTTTGAAATCCACAGTTGAATTGAGGTCCTGGGCCCTCGTGGGCCTGAAACAGTCAGACAAACCGTTTTTTCTATTTATGTAATGTGAGAACCGTATAAATACCCTACATGCGTATTGCAGCCATGACATCTATTAATGATTCGCAAGTTTGAAACTTGTTTATGAACGTTGTTGGGTGAAAAAATCCCAAAACGGTTTAAAATAAAACAAACAGACGGTTTTGATTATTTTTAAAATATTTGGGGGGTTTTAATATGTATAATCTGTGGTTTGGGAATTTGTCCCATCTGCAAGCGAACTGCCCATGTGTCGTAACATGACGGGAAGAGTGTAAATTTGAGGGGTAATCTTGAAAACATTTGCATGACTGAAAAGCACACCTTTTCCCGCCATGCAATGTTGATAGGACCCTTATCATGAAAATGTTTCTCAGATTCCTATTTGCTTGCTGGATGGAAGGGCCAGGGGGCAAAGTTACATGAGAGATAAAATTCCATGTATCTCAAATAGTTATATAGGATTGGTCTCACAACGTTTTTTTCACTATTCACTAAACAAGGTCGAATAGTAACCATTATGTGCTTTAAAGTAATAAAATAATTTTGCTACTTTTTAAAATATGGATTCTCTAGATTTGACTCAAGTTACACACGCGAAACTTGAAACGTGGTAGAGGAGACAATTACAAGCTCATCCAGTATATAAAAAATCCCAAACAATAATAACCTGTAGAAAACAAAATAACAAACAGCTACACTCCAAATCCTTTTTGCTGTCATCTTTTAAGTCCCAAGAAAGGCAATAGAATTGATGTGGTTTGTGTCACGTCTACATGGAGGCCCCAGAAAGCATCAACTTTGGGTTGGTGATTACATCATTTTTGCTAACCACAATCCAGCCGACAACATCCGCTCCCGCTGAAGCTATTGTTATGAGTGTCATGGTTCAAATAAGATTCTCTTCTTCAAAGACTTAGTAGGCGTCTGTGGAAGTTTGATATCCGGTATAATTAGAAAGGTTTTTAAATAAAAAAGTATGTGACGGTTAGAAAGTTTTTCTGTTGAAACGGTTTCGGGTGTTATAATTGGACCTTTTAGACAAAAATGTCTACACGGTCATCGATTTTTTATTGGAAAATGCGAAGTAAATGTCCGTGTTTTGAAATGGCAGCAAATGTGCGTGACCTGGTGTTGGTGTATTCCATGCACAGCGGATTTGGCTGGCTGCTGTGTGGTGTACTGTCATTGATTTTTCAAAGAGTAAAAGAAAATTCTAGTGACTGGTGTAATCCCATTCATGACACTGGACTGAAAATCATGGTTTCACTAAGATGTCACTGTAGTGTATTCTTTTTTCTGGCCCTCTTTATTGGAATGGAATGTCCCATTAAAGATTTGGAATAGTTTAATCATCTCATTCCTTTGGACCCTTAAATAGGTTTGGTGATTTAGACCAAAACACAACTGCCAATGAACAAACCGTACTCTATGTTTTCAAAACTTTTAGTATGCAATGCAATGCATAGCTCGTTTGGATGGTTGATCACAGAAATCGGTAAAAACGCTATCTGGGATGCCTCAACTTAATATAGCAGTATCCAAAAGTTACGCATGGATTTTATGTGAAGTTGGGTTACAAAGCAAGGTCAATAAACATACTTTGTTGGTAAGTGAAAATTAAGGAGACATTTTTACTTTTTTCGTGGAAGTTATCGGTCCGTATATTTTTTTTCCTTTTTCAAAATAGTGAATTGGCAATCAGTTATCGCTCAATGGTGTATTTATTGGGCTCAATTGCAGGCGGTTGATACTGGTGCAATCATTGCGCTATGATCGAATTGCGGCCCTTCAAGCATTCAATTTCAACCAATCCGCTAATAAAAGTATAAAATGTGAATTCCGTTTGGCAAAGCTTAGAAAAAGGCGCATAAACCACACATCAATTTTAGCTTGCTTAAAGGTGCAAGATTAGTTTAAAATTGTTTAATTTTTGAATGTTTCAATTCATCCACATTTACAACATACTTGTTAGGAACCGAAACTTAACGGCTAGGTGCATCGGGTCTTGAATGTAGATATAAAACATAGTTTCATAAAGAAAGCAAATCTTTTGAAGATGTTGCACTTGTTAGAAAACTGAAGGAAAAGACAAAATCACATTAACCTAAGCAGGCAAATAAAGCAAATGATCGACCACCCCATTTGCACCTGTTGTCATGTTCCCATGAACATATAAAAACCTAAAACGGAAAAGAATAACCATACGTTTGTTTTTGTCAATAAAATTGAATTGGGGAATGTAATTAATGTGATTGACCAATATGAACAGAAAATCGAATTCAAGACCATCGTAATTACACGTGGAATTGATTTCAATTACTCCTTTGTTAACCGAAGCCTATAAATGTAATTTGCATTAACGAAACGCAAATTGAAGCTGTAGTCCGGAAAAGACATCAGTATTGGTGCTTCGTCGCGCGAAATGAAATGTGGATATTTATTTGTTTATTAAATTTTTGAAATTGGCTAGGAAAACCATATTATAGAAGCCTCTGCGTCCATCTTAATAGTTGGTACGCCCGACCCCTACAAATGCTTTTTGAGATTAAAAAAGCCATTAAGATTGCAGGATTGCAAATAACATTAAAAATATTAAGCACCTATCATTGTCTCTAAATTCTTCATTTTTGAGGGTAATGAATTACGATTTTAGAATACAACCTAATGAATCAGTTACACGTAGTTTCCCATAAAATTTTAGGAAAAAGCATTTATTGAAAAATATACATGCTATGTTTAAATGGCTGAATACAGAATATCGCTCACATAGAACTAGATTCCTGATAGATGATGCTTACATGCATTTTTGTTTGACCTTACCCTCTGAAAATGTCGTTGCATAGTGTCATGCCGATTGCCGCTTTGCCGCTCTATGATGAAAGTTACGTCCCACGACGCAATCATGTCAAAAATCTCTACGGTGACCCAAGCGTCAAAGCGTCAAGCATTAATCGAATCTCCAGGCCGCCGGCTGCCCGCATTGACCTATAATGCCCTCGATCCTGCAAGCGGCGTGCACCAATCGCTGAGCGGCAAGCGCATGGGCACTATTTAATCACCTAATCCCATTAATTTTAGCAAAACCGTGAACTCATAGAAAGTTTTTTTTTCTGGCAAAACTGCGTATTTCAAAGTTACGTAGCGGTTTTTAGATAAAATGACACGTAACTTTAACATTCGCATTTTGTCCAAAATACATTCAGAATGGTAAAACGTCTGAGTTAGGATGTGCTATCTTAAAACGACGTTTCCCTGGCTTTAAGACTTTTTAATGAAAAAAGCACCCCTAAATCACTAAATCACCCAGAATAAAATTAATATCAAAAAGTCAACATTCGAGTTACGTAGTTCTTCCATATAAAAGGGCTTGAAAAACACCATTTCTCTGTTTCCACATGCAACAACAGATTTTGGTATTTGCAGTTCTTCCCACGCATGGGCATCGACAAATTTTGTTCTTCCATTGAAAGAGTAAGTTCAGTGATGATAATGGTCTTCGTCCTTTTAGAACAAATGCGTGGTTTTTTAGCAATTTTTTGGTAGAGAGAACTAGGTGTTTGTGTTTCCTTATCCACATGTTTTTATGGTAATTAGCTGTGTGCGCTTTGTAAGAGCCGCATGACTAATTCCGGATAGGTTGCAGTGCCTATTAAAAACCTTTCACAGTCTAAAAAGTAACTACGTATGCTCTTATTAGTGATCAGGAAACGCCTGTAATAGTCCTGAAAAATTCCTGAAAAAATCGAACGGCAAATTCGATCGTCTTTTGATCGTATGTAAAAGCCCTGTTATATTTGCGTCAGATATACGATCGGTAATTTTAATGGTCTCATGTTTTATACATAAATGCCGACACAATTCTATTCAATAATTCAACACTAATTTACATTTTAATGTCAACATCATCCGCTTAGATTTCAATTTTATACCATAACTTCCATTGCTTAACTTACATACCATTACTCCGGTTTTAACATTATATAATACTATTCAAATTTTAATTTTAAAAAAAACACCGTAGGGCCCGCCAACTCTTGGCCTATTAATCATTCTAATTAGCCCCATTTCGTTGGCTTAATTCTGCTTGCACTCTTCCCATATAGCACTCATTAACTCGCCTCTCAACTGTTATGTTTTATACCTGATATTATACACATTTTATTGCAATCACTTTCTGTAACCCCCGTCCTGTCCTGTTTTGTTTTGTCCTGTCCGTTTTGTTTTTTGTCCCGCCTTTGATGGCCGACAATAAGTCCCACTTTCTAACTGGGTTGGGTCAATCTTAAGTTCATTTGATTCTTAATGGCCTCTCCCACACACATCTTCCCCTACTCTTATTATTATTTCAACATGTTATGATATCTTTCTATAATCGTTTGTGTTTAAAATGACCAACTTAACTGTATTACAACTCACGTTATAATGAATATATAATTATTATAGATTTAAATTCGGATGCTTATTGTATTCATTATAGTTTACTGCATATACACTGTATAATTTCCCATTGTTTAAAACACTATAATCGATAACCTTATTGTATATTGTGCATAATGAAATCAGGAAGATGAGGTGTGAAGAAAATAATGTCTAACTGTCTAAAGGCCTAACATGACAGATGTCGTCTGTGCTCGGTCTCTCTTGATACTGGTTTTCTGGCGAGTGCTACAAACAATGAGGTCATGTGGTGGATGGGCAGTGTACTCAACTCGCTGCAGGGAGTTTATATATTCTTTTCTTTCGGACTAAACCCCGCGTTCGATATCTGTGAATGACCGTTTTAAAGGTAAGAAAAGTTCGCACAAACCGTAAAAGCATGTATATAAAAATGACCTACAACAGACTAGTTCATTATGACTAATATGTTCACCTGCAAACAAGACAAGTAAAAAAGCTTACGTTTTATGGATGTTTCATCAGCTCTCAGCTGACTTCAACAGCAGTGTTGCTGTCTTTAGTGCTGGTGAACTGATCGTCTTATTTAATTCAATACTCGCAGTTTCTCCGAGCTTTATTATAATATTTGTCCAATATTTCACTCGGGTTGTATTAGGTTTGTATTATTTACTTGATCATCGCGTGCATTGAATGAGTTTAGCATATCATAGATTCTGCTAGAATCATGCATATAGGTCTTCTTCTTCAAATACATACTATAAATGACGGCCGCTTGGAAGGACTAAACAAAGACCTGGAACTGAAATTACATTAGCGCCGTTCTCTGGTATCAGGTAAGGCCAAACAAAATTTTTGTTTGTCCCCGTCCGACCGACCGTGAACTTGGTCCCGACCATATATTTTTTTTTATTTCATTATTTTTTAAAAATATTTTAACACAAAACCTCAAGTTTTTGGTTTATAAAAATTAATAAACAAAATAAATATCACTAATCTCGGACGGAAATACCTGTACCCCTGTGTATTTGGGGGTGTCAGTGTCCGTGAAAAACCTTCAGTTCCAACATTTAGTATAATGCTGTTGTTGATCGTTGCTGTATTGGTTTTCATGACTTTACAAAGGCATGCATCTATGAGTTTCAATTTATGACACCGGTATATTGATTGTTAGAGATTTAGTATATTGCCGAGTTAGAAATGGTTCAATATTACAATTTAACACTAAGTGACCAAGGGGTTTTCACTCCCTTTGGTGCCCAAGGGGGTTCCATGGGACCCCCCCCCCTAAGGAAACCACTTTCCGAGGGAATGTTTGTACACGAAATTTATACCAACATAGAGGGTCCTAAGCAACCCCAAATCAGCGATATTTAAAAATGGAATTTTTTATTTGGGCCGCAAATTAGGGGCAAAACATTGTTTAAACACGCGAACAAGGCAAAAAGACGGAGAATTCAAATGAGCCTTGCGCTTAAATTAAACTTATTTTATGTTGATTATCTACTTCTAGGAAGACCCAAATTCCATTATGTTAACAAAAAACTGAGAAGTTTTAGGAACCCCTGTATTTTAACGGTGTTGCAAAATATCATTTTCCCATAGACTTTGTACAGTAACGGTTTTAGCAACGTCCACAATGAAATTGCTGGTTTCAGCACATAAGGGGTTATTTTTTTTATGTTATTAATGTTATTATTTATTTGTTTACTTATATGTATGTCGTTGATGGGCAGGAACTCATACCTCATATGTAATTTGAAAGGGCAAATGCAAAACCTCATATGTGCAATCGGTAACATGACAAACCAACCTATTGTCCATTGTTTGGTCAAATCAAGTTGGTGGAAATGTGTCAGGTGATGTTTAGAGAAGTACGTAAGATTATTTTTAGTATTTTGCGATACTTAATTGCAAAACGACAATATCCCCAAAGAGGTCGTTGTCAGTGTTACCGAAATGCACATATGAGGTTTTGCTCTTAGGAGGTCAAAATTCAAATATGAGTTTTTTTCCTGCCAACGAGATGTTTGAACATATATCAGCCAAAAAAAAATATCAGCACAAAAAAAAAATTGCTGTGGTTCTTTGATTTTTTTTTTAAATATTCTAAGTTGAATTCCGTTAGTGCCAAGGGGGGGGGGTGTTTCCATGCATGGGACCTCACTACGCTGGGGGGGGAGGGGGTTTTCTCCATGGGGGACCTCACTAATAACTCATTAACGGCGTGGCCCTATTTTAAGTTTTTTGGATGAAAGAAGCGCATTTAAAGTCAGACCACATTCCAACAATTTCGGCGCGAAAACCCCGAGTAAAGCGGCCAGCGTGAAAACAAATTTGGAGGATCCCTAGGAACCCCCCCCCCCCCCCTTGGTCACTTAAGTGTTAAATATAAAACATTATTGCCATGATTCCCTTCAACAGTTTTTATAAAGGTGATTATGCACATCTGTTAGGAAACTAATATCATTTTTATTTGTTTTTCAGCTGAAAGCCGTCTGTATATAGTTAGTCGGCTTTGAACGTAACCGAACGTTTATGAATTCTTCATACCACTCTCAAAATGGCCGATCGTACCGACGTCTGTGGATCTGTATTGAATGTTAAAGTAAACATGAGCCAAAATGCTGTTAAACCACTACAGGACTGTTCTACTCATCAGGGTCCCGTTCGCGAACACATTCGTAAAATCTACGTGCATACTATGTCATGCCTGAGTGTACCAATTTATTATCTGAAGCACATAAACCATGGGACGTGGACCAAAATAACTCAACTGTGTAACAAATTCTGTAGTCCCCATTTGGGGCAAGGGAAATAACCAAGTGTAAATTCATAATAAATTATTACGATCCCATAATGTCTGTTCCCGCACTAACTGGCACATTTTCTTAAATATTAAAATGTCACCTCAATTTCTTTCCCAAAATCATAACCAATGGATATGTATAGCTTCAGCAACCCATGAGCTAAAGATATTACAATGGGTCGGTCTGTAGGGCCATTTTTATAGCCAGGTGTTACCACCGTCCCGATTTCGGGTTGAGTGACAAATACCCGTCCTCCTCAACAATAACTAACCAGGGTACATTTATAATATAGGTCGTTTACACTACATTTTTCTTCTGAAAACGCGGGTAATTGAATAGAAATGAGTTAGCCATAATGTTACGGATTTTGGTTCTGCACAAAGTTGTTATGTCAAAGCTTATGATGTTTGTTCATGTTCTTCTTTCTTCCCTTTCGAATAAATGATGAAGAACATGGCCAAAGTATTTGAACACGCACTATAGAACGCTCATATTTATTTCATTTGTGAATGAGGTTAAGTATTTTGTCCTTAAAGTACTCATTCTAAATTGGGAGAGCGTAACGCTGAAATCTCTTCAGCTGCGCGACATATAACACTGGTCCTGCACTCCCAATGAAAGGGAATTGAATGTTTTTCTACAACCGCATACCGGGCCGGTGATTGAATATCTTTAACTCCATTGTTTGATGAAGTCTATCTGTATCCACTAGTCACTGATATCGGGAAATGAAATTGAATGATATTTTATTCTTTTTTTCAAGAAAATGTGCAAGTTTTATTTGTGGGAACAGACATTATATGTGTTATATTAATTATTAATTTACACTTGGTTTTCCCCTAGCCCCCCCGATGGAGACAACAAAACAACAGCATAGAAGGACTGCCCCATCGACTATATGTAAATGTCTGTGATGCAGGACATACCCATGAGTTAATATACACGTAGAGTTACGTATAAGTTTCGCGAACGGACCGCAGATCCTTGCCGATGCTTAGCCACTATTGGTCCTCGTTTCGCTGAGTCATTCACGGCGCACAAAATCCCCAACAAACTTAGTTTCGTTGGATGTGAAAAGAAACTTCAATTCAATTATGGCTTATAGGTGAAACGAATAAGACATTCAAATGTGCACGTTATTTCCTAACTATCGGTTTATTGCCAATCTCCTGCTATCACTTAGGTAAAAATATGACGCATTTTTGTGCCAGTTTACATGGCGAGATTAGCGGCACGGCCAGTGGGAATCAGCGCCTCAAAATCGGCATGTACCATGTTGGCCAGAGTTGGGTTAGTTGTTTGAATCGCTGGCTATTGAATCAAAACAGTTCAAACAGTAAAATTGTTTTTTTTTTTTTTTTTTTAAAATTAGGTTAAAAACGCGTGTTTTTTTGTTTTTTCAATATTTTAAAAAAAATCGCCGACCTACCGACTCTACTGTTTCGGGAGCCTCTATAGACAAACAATTTTTGGCCTAAAACAGTCCTCTGTGGTCCAGTGGCTCACGCCTAGTTAGCGAGAGGACCGAGACTGTTTATTTTCTTTATTTAATTCAATGCTCGCCAGTTTCTATATAATGATGATCCGAAATTTACAGCCGCATCCCTGTGTCAGAGTTGTTACATAAAACGGGGTCATAGAAATGTTAGAGTTGATAGGCCCTCGTCCCTATTTAGCAGTTTGCTGCCGTTTCTCCGGATCCAAATAGCGTCCTTAACCCTCGTCTACCTGAGCCAATTTTTTGTAACAAAACTTCCGAAGGGGGGGGGGGGGGTGATTTTCATTACTGAACACCCGATTCCTGGTACAAAATGATAGCGTAGAGTTTCTTCTTTCCATTGGTACCAAAATAAGTACCAACATCCCCATTATGACGTCACCATGACGTCAGGTGTTGAGGAAAGTACCGAAAATATACTGAAAGTATAGTCGCAATTTTAGCGACTCAAACACCTTATTATAGCTCTAAAATGCTGCCATTATATAAAACTAGTAATTTTTCCATCAAGTAGAGTCAAAAATCGCATGAAAATCTGATTTTCCTAGCCCTTTTTGGCGAAAATTGAATTTTTCACTGTGTGTGTCTATGAAATTGGCAGTTTTGCTGACATAACTTTATGACTCTTTGTGATGGAACTGCTGGGTATGTTGGTACTTATATTTGGCATCAATGAATGAGGAGGACCGTAGCTATCTATTGGTACCAAAATCAAGTGTCTGTGATGTTCCTGTGTTGTGTTAGACATGTTGGTACTTCTCTCCCGAAGGGGGGGGGGGGTGTTTGCCACCCCCCCCCCCCCCCCCCCCCCCCCCCAACCATCACTTTGGGATCACACTGTATCTTACCTATCCCCCGGTGGATGTTTGTTTTTGAATGAAAAGGAGCGAAACATGTCAATTGACAATTACATTAAATAATTTGACACACAAAGGGGGAGTATTTGCAAGCCGGGGAAAAAAACAACCCCACTTCGGTAGACGAATGTTCATTCATCTTGACTCTTTATTGGATTCCTTACAATTAGCCCCCCAATGACCTCGCTCACTTTGGTTCGTTGTATCAATGTTTTGAATTCATATACGAATGCTCGAGTGTGTGCGTTTCGTTTATTTCCTTCTTTTTTCCTATTTGTCTGATTTTTTATAATTGGCATGCGTCTGTTTGATGTTGGTGGTATGTGTGTGTGTGGGTGTGCGTGTGTGTGCGTGCGCGCGCTTGTGTGTGTCGGTTCACGTTTAATTATATCACTGAGTCTTCAAATACATTTATGTCAAATCTAAAAAATTCAGTGTCCCTTGTTGTTTGTATGTGGTGTGCGTGTGTGGGAACAAATCAGACATTCCACTGAATTCATAGAAACCAATTTCTTGGGAAATTGCTGCAAAAGTGGACATACTCTGCAATTACCTAACGCGATCACGTATAGACTGATTTTCCACGGTCTATGGAAAAGCGCAGACATCGTGATCATTAGACCGTTAAATCGTGAGTTCGCGCCCCACTGTGGTCAACATCGTGCAAGATACTTTATCTAAATTAGCTCGTGTTGACCCGAAGTAAAATCTGGGAGCTTTTATGGACAATATTTGCCAATCTATTGCTGATGCGGCTTGTGGCGCTTGGCCAGCTCAGGCCCAGGTGAAGCGAATTATTGTGAACGATTCCTGAAGGCATGCGATAATCATACTTGGCAACAAGCGCTTTATATAACTTGTGTAAAAAGGCGCTATAATAAATCGCATTATTGTTATTTTATTATTATTATATGACACGTTTAGCCTAGACTGAGACCTCAATGCAGTAGCAATGATTGGATTATATTTACGTGATAAAAGAGGCGGGCTAGAATAAATTGGCAATAGCTGCATTTAGTAAAGCCTTAAAACTACGTTAGGAACGTACTTTCAGAAAGCTGGGGCTAGGCTATGCCCGAAAACTAGGCAAGAACCAGGCAAGAAATGTCCTCCATTTAGGCACGACCAGAAGTCCTCTATAGCACATTAAAACACATTTCGGGCGGATCGCCACCAATACACGCGGAAAATGTCTAACCAAAATTGTTTCTTCCAATTGTAAAAATATTACAACCTTTCCGATACCATAATTCTTGCGCATGGGTGGGTTGTTAGGAGTCGTGGTGGGTTGGTCTCAAACGCTAAGTGTACCCCCTCTGACCTTCTAAGAGTGAATACACTGCGCCTTGATAGTTACACCCTCCGCGACTTACTTTTGCACAGTATCACAATGGTAGCCTCAGGCGGTGGAAGATGGAAAGGGAAGGTATTCATTACTAAGAGTATCACTGCATCGCACAGAGAGACTTTGTACGGCACATAGTGCTAAGTTTGCAATATCTCGCTCTCCACACTAGAGTCCTCGGAGATGAACAGCGGGTGGTTACTACTACCCCTACTGAGCTTTGCTCCGGTGCGCATCAAAGGCCAAAAGCTTGCGTATAAGCTTCTGGGTAATCGTTTTCCCTCATCCTTTCCGGTCATTTAAAGCGAAAAAAATGGTGAAGGTAGCACTTCACCGGGGGATGGTATGCCGTCAAAGTCGAAAAGGGTACTAGCGGGGTGGTTGCCACCCAAAATATTTTATGAGGACTTTTTGAAATTATTATGCAAATAGAATGCTCTAAAATCTCTATATTTATGTAAACTAATCACTTGCTTGCCATCATTTAGAGCTGTATACCGCATGAATATCCGATATTCCTAACTTTTTTTAGCCCAAATCGGGATTTTCGCCTATTTTCTGTGGAAAATGCCAATGTGGGCCGACTCGCGGACTTTATGACGTCATCAACATTGGTGACGCCATACTAGGTATGTTTATAACTTATTTGGTATCAATGGAAAGAGGGAGGACCATAGCCTATTCCTTGCATTAGTGCTTTTCGGGTGCTTTATAACAAAATTCCTCGAAGGGGGGTGTAAACCCACCCCCCACCCCCCTTGGTAAGCGTGTTTACAAAAAGGCTGGAAACGAGGGTTAAACTCTGAACCCCTTGTTTCGGACTAACCCATCCTATAGCGTCCAGGATATCCTGAATCTGCGAAAGTCCTTTGTAAAATGCCCAAGATGAGGTGGTGAGCGCGAACATCATGAGACCTAATCAAGAGCCGACCAACCGTTGTGATGTTTTGGTGTGCGCTACGCATGGAGATGTAATACTGTTCCATATATGTGTGTGCCAATCGGTAGATCGATCTGCTTCTGCATACTGTATGGCAGATCGAGATTTCCTAAAAGAAATAGTCCACGAGGGCTTGCGCGTCTTCCAATTCACAAAAGTTTGGGTGTTACTTCCTGCATCGCGATTGGGGCGCTCCATCGGGTCTTCAGTGATGGTACAGTTGTCTCTAATTTGCATCACTGTCTATTCGCGCCAGTTAATAACGAATAAAGCACGAACCAGACAGATCTAGTTGTTTGCAACTTTTGTACTGTAAAAATGAGTTTGAAACTTTTATACTCATACTCAGAACCATAACGCAACAATGATTAAGTTCATCTTAAGCAGTGGTATATATATAGTCAGAGGGAAAGTTTAGTCACACACCACTGAAGGATGGAATGGGAGTACAACTTTTTCTATATTATATATTTTAGTTTCATTAGGACCGTAATCCAATTTTTTTGAGGGTGTGCAGAATTTGTTACGTGCCATTTTTGACAATCCAATATACTGCTACCATGTCAAAATCACTAAAATCCCTTAAGTATTTCCGATAGAGACAAATATTCTCGGTACTACTACTTTCCAGTGTTTAAGCACGAGAAAGTGTTGGTAAAGTAATTTGAATTCATTACAATTGCCAAAAAAAAATCCAATTGGCTGCTCAAAAGTCAAATATGCCTTCGGAAATCATTAACATGATCTTTAACAAAACAACCGAGCCATATACAAACCTATTTACGCTCCTTGAATACAAATACATGCTGAACCCCTAAAATATGTTTCGACAGGTTGTTCAAAATCTGTTACAATTGATCACACTCTGCAAGTGTTACTTTAACAGCTAAGATGCATTTCCACGCCATCCTGACACTTCAAGTGTTCTGCACATTTTTTCGTTTAGAAGGCTTAATTTCAGTGTCTATAGGCATGCTTTATGCTTAAACCTTATGAGATACATGTGTTTGATCACTAGCAACCCTATCTTTGGCATTTCTTTGTGATGGACATTTTCAAAATCAAGATGGCAGCGCCACTACAATACAAAGCCCCGCCTTTAAAAAAGTAAAACCTACATTATATGTGGTATTATATGAGTTTCAACCAAAAAAAAAACACATCAACTAATTGATTTATTATAAGTTTGTAAATTAAGGTATGGGATAAGTATCTTGACCATTTGACATTCTTATCTTGGAATTTTCTGTTTCTTTACCATCTGCAAAAGGTTAAGATGGGGGGCAATGTGGCTGCCTTTTTTACCTTCTTTAAAACTAATAATTACGATAGATCTGCGTTGTATTTGAGTTAAAACACCAAAATGATTATTCAAGTTTAAATTAAAGGAGTGAGATGTTGTCTTTGAGCATAATAACTCGTATCTGGAATATTCTGTTTTGACAAATATATTTAAATTCAAAAATTACGGACGGCCATTATAATTAATGACTATATGACAATCGTAGGTTTTTAAAAGATTCTTCAAAGCAGCGCCATATTGGCTTCCTCTTTATTGGTAAGCTTTTTAACCACTTTGAATGTCAATATGAGTTTCCTACTGGGTATAGAGTGCAGAGTTATGCCTCTATCACCTACTTGAATGAGTTTATGGTCACTTGAAAATTAATTTCATGGTGCAATATTGGGTTTTTAGGGTGGCCATATTGGTTTTGATGGTAATGTTGTGATCAAATCACGGCAATAACCGCCAAAACATTCACGTGCTTGTAAAAACCCGGATCTAGTTCAATCACAGTCTGGCCATTATGAATGATTTGAGAGTGATACGGCCATATTGGATTTTCTAGAAAATGGCCACTGCACGAAAGTTTGCACACCCTCCAGAATATTAGCTTAGCTTAGGTCATCATTGGACAAAAATCAATCAATAGAAAAGTCTGTACTCCTTTCCACCCTGTGCCCACAATTTCCTCCTGACAATAATAGCTATTTTCAATGTCAACTGTTTCTGAATGTATATTTTTCAAGATGATAAATATACAACAAATGGTAACTAGGGTACAGATAGCCTATTATACTGGCCGCAGGACCAAAATATTGACGTTTGACGGCGTGTTTTGTACCAAAGGTCCAACCTAATGGAATTCATTCATACCACCATGGGATGTACACCAACGTATGGGGGGGTGGTTGGCCTTTTTCTACATTTTTTTTTATTTAGGGTAAAAAATGGCCAAAAAGGTCAAAATTGTCCAGAAATAGGTAAATCAATCAAAAATGCAATCCTTTCTTCAAATAATCTCTCGAACAATCTCAATTTAACCTCAAGGAGTCATTAGTTGTTTAACTGAATGTAATGAAGCCACCTTCCACGTTATAAATTTTGGAAGGTCAAAATGGTCAAAAAAAAAGGCCAAATTGTCCAAAAATAGGTAAATCAGTCGAAATGCTTCCTTTCGGTCAATAATCCATCAGTAAACATGTTAATATAATTTACCCAAAGGAGTCATATTTTAAGTGAATATACTGAAAGCAACCAGTCCACTTTAATACATTTTAGGGAGTGAAATGGCCAAAAAAGGTCATAATAATGTCCCAAAATATGTAAATCATTCTAGAATCCTCATTTCTAAAATAACGATTAGAAACATTATACCTGCCAACATTGAGAACCCAAAATCATAAGTCGCGAACACCTCATCACCCGGAAAACCCTTATAGTGGAGTCTTTTCTGATCACTTAGGGGCCTCTAAGCAAGTACACAGGGGGCAGAATCCTCCTGAAGTTTCATGTTTTTCAAGTTGCCGGACGAGCTTCCGGAGGCTAAAAAATATTTCAGGACTTTCTGGTAATTATTTCATGATTTGTTGAAATTTCAGAAATCAGGATACCTATTTTTTTTGCAATTTGGAAAGTTTCGCAATAGTGATAAAACAATGAAGGTTGGCAGGTATGGAACATGTTCCCATTTCACCTTCAAAGGCAGTCCATATTTTAAGTGGAATAAAATGGGACGCGCATTCCGATTTATAGATTTCGGGGTAAAATCGGAGCCTCAAAAAAATCTGGAACCGAAGAATTGAGCTGATACTTGGTTCATTCTCAGAGCTTATGTCTCACTCGAGCATGTTAGCTTTGGGAACCTGGCAGTCCGTCTTCATCCTGATGCTTCCGTGTCGGTCATGATAGGTTCTCATAGTCCTGAAATTTCCCCTGCCCATTGCTATAATACTGAACCTGTTTGCAACCTGAACGGTTTGCTTGCGGGAAATGCAAGGCAACTCCTCTGAACCTCAAAGGGAGAATGGTAAGTTTCAAAACTATCAAAGTTTGTTGTACATCTGGATATGGAGGGGGCCATGATACATAATCCTTTCCACCAAGATGCAATTTGTTGATTTGAAAATACCTTCAGATTTGTTATTTTATTTATTATTGATTTTGTGCAGACCCTCTAATCTGTGTTGGAAAACTCGCGGATTTTACATTGGGCTCATTTACATTTCAATGACCCAGTCATTTACTAGTACCGTCATATATTTCAAAGCATTCAGCTTCCGTGGCGCTGGATTAAATGGGTTCTTTTCGGCAGAACAGGCGATAACAATGGTTAGGCATGATGAATTTTCGGTGATTCTTTTTTCGAAAATTGGAACAGAAGAACTGCTTTGTTTTCGATTATCTACAACTTTTTTATAAGCATTAATTAATTTTTTGTGATAAAATAAAATCAATCACCACGGTCCTATTCTTTTTGCTCACCACTTGTAGAAGCCAGCCAGTCATAGATTTCGGAGTCGAAATTTATCAAAATCAACTAAAATTCGAACCAATTGATAAAAATATGTGGGCATTTGTCCACAATTTTTATAATTATTACCTCTGTGAAGTTATATGAATTTCATATTGAATAGTAAAAGTTGTTAGGAGGCCATGGTGTTGAGTTTTTTTTTTCTAGATCTCGGATGCCTAATTTTAAATGGGCAAAATTACCCGACATTTAATCAAGCTAAATTCTTTTTTATATGATTTTTAAACTACTCTTATAAATAGTGTAAAGTATATTTCTTAGGGCTATACATTAGAATAGCCAACTTAATAGATATTGAAGTAAAAAATCAATAAACTAATATGTTCCTTTGGAAATTAATAGTCCACATTTTGATGAACACAAATTACGACACACGTGTTATAATCAGTTTTATACTAAGTTGAATTTTGATATGCAAGGTGATCTGGGGTTAAATTGGAAATTGTTTAAGTAATTAGTCAGTCCACGAGATTTATCTAGCTACTCTAAGGCTTTTTTGAAAGTGTTATTATTCACAAGATTTATCAGGGTCTAAGCGTAGGTTGCTCTTGTTTTTAATTTGGACCGTGGGTTTTGATCAATATTATACAGCCAAAAAATTCCCCATCCAATCTTGTCCATTCTATGCTTAGGCGCCCTAATCACAGAAACCTTTGTGGGAGAATACATTATTTGGAAACCATTTAAACCATAACATAAAACATTTTAACTGAATATGCGGTAAAATTGGGACCGTGACTCTTTTCCCATTTCGGATTATTGCTTTAAAACAATGTGCTCATTCTGGCCTGTTGATTAAAACCTAATCAAAATTTAAAACAAAACCTTAACCGCGATTAGCATATTATTATGCAGTTTAAAAAGAAACCAATTGGAGATATTTTTCAATTGTTAATTATGCTTCTTTAGTAATTTATCCTCGTGGTAAAAAAAAAAAACATTTTTTCATAGCACTATTACCGTAAAGAGGGCATAAAATCACCTTATAACACTTTTTTATTTATTTATAATTTCTTCGTCCCCTCCAAGGAAATTGCATTATAATGGCCCACTCATTGTCAACGTTTAATGTACTACTCTGTGAACCAAATCTAATTATGACATGATTAACAATTTTGAAACATAGGGCAATAGAGCTAATTTACTCATTTGTGATAAACTTCAAGCTAGGAGTGAATAGCCATACCTAATTTAGTGATGAATTTTCCATAGGGATGTATATGTAATGATCACAATACATCTTAAGGACAAATTGGTGCATTACATTCCATGCTATCAGCATAGGTTAGTTATGTTTTTTGACCATATTAACCATAATCAATCAATTCAATCAATCAATCAATCCTTCTTTTATTGCCATAAAAAAACAAACAAAATACAACTGGGTAACGTATACATACATATTAAACCTAAGAATAACATTTTATGGAGGATTAGTCGAAAGGCCAGTAGGCCAGATTTACCACCACCTTAAAATTAAATTGTACATTACACATATCTAAACAAAAGGACAAAGAAACTATCACACAAGAGCAATACAACAAAAACAAGTTCCAAACTCAATGATAGAAAGATCTTAAATATATATTATATTGATTTCGAAAGTGTTTATTTGAATTTGAATTTTTTAAATTGAATCACTCAGGGAGTTCCACAAGATTGGGCCTGCTGTTCTAATTGATCTATCACTGAATACCATCCTTATTTCTTGTTGGATCAAACATAATTCCCTTTTTTACTTGTGTGGATAGTTATGGATTCGGATCCAGGTGAAAAAATTAATTAAATGAATTTGCAGTAAGTTTTGCAAAGTAATCCTGAACATAATAAAGCTTGAGATGCCCATCTTGAGTTCATTTGATCCTTAGCCCAGTGACTACAATGGGTAAATTGGGAATACCTAGACCGCATCCACCTAATTCTATTACCTGAACACATATGTATTCTTATTAAAGTTTTATAAGGAGGCCATTATGCCGGCTTTACCATATTTGGACTTGTTTTACTTTTTTTTGAACATTCTGTGTAATTGAAATGCAGCAACTTTATTTACTTATCAATTGTCCCTGGAAGTAAATGGACTTTGGTCCGAGTGAACTGTGCTCCGGTGGGCTAAAATGCCAGAGCTTTGCCAAGTAATCATTTTCTTCACCCTTCCGGTCATTTTAGCGAACAAAACTATGAAGGGTAGTACACCTTCACCGGGTATGGTTTGCCATCAAAGTCGAAGGGTACAGGGTGGTTGCCACCAAGAATATTAAAAATTATTTGTACATTTTTTAACTTATTATAATTATGCAAAGTATGGCTCTAAACCCTCTATATTTATGAAAATTAGTCAATTGGCCATCATTTAGAGCGGAAACCACATGAAAGCTGATATTCTTACAACCTTTTAGCGCAACTCGGATTTTTCGCCATTTCAATGGAAAATCCAATTTGGGCCGACTCGTGGGACTTTATGACGTCATTTGAAAGCCATACTAGGTCCTGTTAAGTAACTTGTTTTGTATTAATGAAAGAAGGGACTGACCATAGCTATCCATTGGTATCAAAACCGTAAGCATCGGGTGCTTATAACGAATTCTCAGGCCGCCCTTTTTGGTAATCTATGTTACAAAAAAGGCATGGTATATAGACGAGGGTATTTTGAGAAAAAGAGTGGGTTTTGACTAATTTATTGAGTTTTGAACAAATTTGAACTTGTTTGGCCATTTTGAACCCCTTCAAAATGTCATTTAAATGGCTAGCACTCTATTCAATTAAACATTTTACCACACAGTTCTTTGGGGAATGAACTGTAAGCATTTTTCCCATTAGATCGTTAGAAAGGAAGGCATTATGACTCATTTATGGATTTTTTTTGGACAATTTGCTGTTTTTTTGGCCAAATTTGACCCAGAAATGTAAATTGATATGGCTTAGCATCAATCCGGTCATTTGTTTTCCCTTGGTCATTACACCCCACCATGTTCTGATGAATTTAGAGAAAAGAAGGCAATTATGATTGGATGTTACCTATCTTTTTTGGGACTATTTTGACATTTTTGGCCATTTTTTTACCTATTACCCCAAAATTAAAAATCTTAAAATGGCCAACTTTTGGTATGGCAATGTTTTGAGTTTTGGTAATTTTTCTGAAAACTTGTATTGTGGGCGGTGGTTTCCTGTCCCACTGGCAAGCCATAGCTGGGGTGCATCTGCTTGAATTCACACCAATGTGGGAGGTGCAGATTAGTGTAGCTTTTGAATTATACTTATCAAGCGGGGTACATTCGTACAAACTTTTTTGGGTAAGTTTTTGGGTTGGAGGCCCCCATTAATGGCGATCAATTCCTTGAC